>VDFB02256486.1:74122-123357 GCA_007258455.2 Sequoia sempervirens | reverse complement strand
ATTTCCTCCAAATTTTTTGCACACTCTCTTAATATTTTCCCTCTTTATATTCTAAGCAAGGATTCAATACTTATTTCTTATTTTTAAACTCTTCCTTTTTATTTTGCATGGGGGGTGACTCTGAGTCAGTTTCCCATGTATCCTTTTATATTTTGTTATATCTATTTCGATAATTTATCATTCATTAAAGATATTTTAATTAATATGAGATTCTCTCATTCTTCTTCAATTTACTCAATTGTATCTATGACTAACTTCTTGAACCTTTCCCTTATACATCTTCATCAATATTTTTTTTTTTTTTCTTCCATACTAAACTTTTCATCATTTATTCTAGTGAATGTATATACCTAATAATTTATCTAAGTAGTATTAACTTAAATCTAGAGGTTTAGTTTTAAAAAACTAGATTTAGAAAACCCTCAAATACTTCATTAATTATTATCCTTAGGTTAGAAAAAAAAAGTTTCGTATATGCTTTTTTATTTAAATTTTATAATGAGAGACCACCCTGATTTTCATCCTCTAGTTGAGAATTATTCTTATTACACCATTTCCTAATTGAATCTTTAAATTCATCACACTTATTTATTTCATTTACTAATTGAGTTAAAAAAAAATTCTACTCTTTTTGTATGAATAGTTCGTTTCATAGCTATTCCAATATCATTTGGTGGCATAGCAACTATCTATCCCTATATTGGTAAAATCATATTATCTTTGGAAAAACCTTCATACCACACTTTATAGAGGCTTCTCTAGTCTTCTAAATCCTTCTAGATTATGTTTCCCATCTTTCCTAATATTTTTCAACTTTGATTCTTCTTTCACATGCATTTTATAAGCCATATTAATTCCTTCTAAAATTGGCATTTGCTCTCTCCTTTTTACTAGGTTTATTTTTGTGATATTATTAATCATTTAATCCATCCTCAATGTATTAGTTCAAACTAAATTTAGTAGCCACATTTTTTATGATCACCCCTATTCCATTTATCACCCCTAAGTGTCTGACCCCTCTCATAAGGTAGGACCTAGAGTGGTTACCACATATCTTAATTGCTAATAAAATTACCATTAATACACATTTCCTTCATGGTATTTCTTATTGAAATGTATTCCTTACTTCTATTATTACTTCCTACAAACCATAAATTGGGGTTACAACAATGGAAAAAAATATTGATGATTAAATATAGGCCTAAGGTTTATATTATTTATGTTAGAAAAGTTAACATGGTAGTAAAATAGGAATAAATTATAAATAGTATAGTAGATAATATATACATATCATGAGAATTCCAATAATTTTACATAATTATAGACACCATAAGATTAATCTACTTATATATCTATATCATTTCTCCTTGTAAATTATATATTCTTTAATGCAAGAATATATATTTACATTGTATATTCTTTGGTATCTTCTCTTATTTATACTTTTCTTTTCCTCCTTTTTCCTTCCTTTATTTTTCTTTCCCTTCTTATATTATCTATCTACTATCATTATGTGTTTCATAGACGCAAGTGAGTTCATAGAGATACATGTCCCTCTTCCTTGAGGTATCTCTTAAGATGCGTTTTAGAAAGTACATGTTTTTTATTACCACACTTATCTTTCAATGAATATGGATTCATTATCTTTGTTTTTTTTAATATTCTAACACCATCCCTCTTTGTACTGGATCATTATCCTCATAACTCTAGTTCCACCATCTCTTGCTCATCCCATTTTCCACAAATCACATATAAACCATTTTCAATCTTCTACGAGATTCTACAAAATCTAACCTTAATGCCACATCCATTTTCTTCACTTTTCATACTATTCATTAATTTAATAAGTGCGCTTTATGCCAATTTTCTTTCTATAGAGAGGTGAAGTATCCATAGTATTGTCTTCTTTTTCTAAAATGTCTTGTATTTTCTTTAATTTTCTAACTCAATTTTCAGATTTTCTACTTATTATATGTTATTTTTCTAGTTCTATCTTTGTTTCTCAATAAGTGGATCTTTGAATTTTCCTTCACACTCCTTTAAATATTTGATCAAATTCACTTTTGGTTTCTCCTTTCCCTTGTACCATTTCTCTCATTTTACTAGCACTATCTAATAGGACTTTGAGAGTTTGGAAGTTGTTTAATAATTCTTATTTTAACCCTACCCATTCTTTATTGTGTGAGGGACACTCTTTCATCCACCACTTGAGTGCTTCTTCCATTAAGGTTTTGACAAATTCATAAAGCTTAGTCTAGTTATCTCTTATTCCACTCTATCTCTAGTTAGAGTTAAGGATACATTTATTCAATTGTATCCTTTATATCCTTGCCAAAGATGGGTGTTTTAATATGATTTTTTCGATTGGTGGAAGAATAGGTTCCTATAATTTATCACTATTTGCTAACTACCTTCCTTGTTATCCCTTGATTCCTCAGGCCATTTTTCTTTGAATTATTGCTAATCTTTCCACACTTCACAACATGTTGTTGTTTCACTAATTTCCTTATATTTTTGGTATATCTAGAGGTAATTCAATGTCAAATAAATCTTGTCCAAAAAAAAAATCATAAATTATCTTCTCCTCACTTCTCCCTCTTACTACAACAGCAACAAAGAGTGGAATGCAATACTATGAACATGATAATGAAAACTACTAAAGAGTCAAAATACAAAAACAATAAAAAATAAAAGAAACTAAGATATATTTGGAAAAAACTAAAACTATAAAATAGTTGTTAAGAAAATACAATGAAATTCTTAAGTAATTAAACAAATCATATTAATAAAATGAAATATTTCTTAAATTCAATATAAATATAAAATATATTTATATTTGATTTTGTATTTTTATATATCATTTTAAAAATAAACATTTTTTATGATTTAATGTATTATTATTATGAAAAATAAATAATTATTTAAAAAATATTTTATAATTTAGTGTAATAAAATAAATAATTATTTACTGTTTTATTTATCAAATTAAGACTTTTACTTATCATTACACAGATATGTTTTAATTTTTTAAATTTTATTATCAGATAAATGATTACAACTACTTTAACATAAATTGAGTTTTTTTTATTTTCTTAATTTGTTATTTACATGAAAAACAAAAACATAGTAGCAAATAGGTGACATGTACCCGTTGTCCCCCACCAGATGCAGATGATGATGTCTGCTGTCCGGCGTTAGATCCTCAGCCTATAGATGCCAACATTGTTATTTAGACTGGAAATAGTTAGAAAACGATAGGAAATATCTTTTAAGTTGGAAATGCAGTGTTCCCCGGTTAACTTAAAAATATCCAAGTAGCATAGAGTATACTAGCGCTTGCACCTTAGCAAGGAGCAATGGTTACGCCGATAGGAGGGTATACTATGGTAGTGTATTCAGAGGGCAGGGAGGGGGAGAATGCATGGGGAAAGTGCAATTTGGTTTTTTGCAAGAGTAATTATTCGTAGCGAATGTGAATGGGTGGCGGGATGCAAGTAGAGTTGAATATGCCAAGTGGATGAACAACACAATATATTATCTTAAATGGTTGAAGTGTTGGAACATTATAGCTCAACTAGACCAAGTACATTTGTTGGTAGTTCATGATATACAAAATGTGTGCTATGAAAAGTCAAAATATTGGTGAGCAATTTTGCATTAGAACTTTTTTTTTAACAAAATACAGTACAATTGTTGGTGTTTGATGGTGAGGGGCTATGATATATGCCATTTGGCTTCAAGGCCTACAAAGCAAAAGAAATGCAATGGTTAGGTGGAAAAATTATTTGTTGACATGTACAATGATTGCTCCATGTTCAATTTATTATAACACTATTAATGGGAACTATTTTCTTTTGCCAATAAAATAAGAAAATTACCGAAAGGACATGAACATGTTGAGGGCATGTTCAATTTGTAAAAGAGAAATTGCTGATATAACAATAAGCAGGAGCGACATGAGGGAGAAAGGGAAAAGAGTTGTGTACCTTGACTTTTTAGAGATAGTTGTTGTAATCAGGCTTCCTCTTCTTGTCTCATAATTGTGTATGGGTGGTTATGCATTTTTTGAGTATCTCTCAAATGAGAACATTGGCTGAATACAAAGGTTGTTCAACAATTTCACTCTGGATATAGCTGCAAATGTTAGTCCTTGTCGTTCTATTTTTCCAATGTCGATAGTTGCTTTGGCCAGCATTAGGCCTTGGGATTTGTGCAAATAACCTGTCACAGAAAGAAGAGATGGAGACAAACAAGCAAGGGTGCTCTAAAAGTTGAAAAATGTATTCATCTGAGAGAGAGAGTAAAATACAATGGTGAATCCTTATAAAAGGAGATTGTGCAAAACCTAAAAGAAACCCTAATAGGTAGACATTTAATAAATAATATAATTATTAAATGTCACAATATGCAAACTAAAGTGAAATCTTAAGAGAGGAATAAAGGTAATTTAATCAACATAATTAAATTAAAACCTTTACTCTAACAATAATGACCCTAAACCTAATGATATTTCTAACTCAAAACGTAACCCTAAGCATGACCATAACAATTATGCAACCCCTAACCCTAACCTTGACCTTAAACCTAACTGTAACCCTAATATTGAGCAAATATTGATGCTATCCCTAACCCTAATTTTGATGCTAACTCTAAGCCTCATCCTAATTCTAACCATAACCCTAATCTTAAATAAATATTAACCCTAACCCTAATTGTAACTATATATCTAGCCTTAACCTTAACCCTAACCCTAACCCTAACCCTAACCCTAATCCTAATAACCTTAACCCCAACTATTACCCTAACCCTAACTATATCTCTCAACCCTAAACGTGACCCTGAACCTAAATGCAACCCTAATCCTAATGCTAATCCTATCCCTAATCCTAAACTATTCTTCATGCTAACCCTAACCCTAATTTTGATGCAAAGCCTAACCCTCATCCTAATGTTAACCATATTTCTAACCCTAACTGTATCTCTTAACCCTAACCATAAGCTTAACTATATCTCTATCCCTAATCCTAACCTAAACCCTAAACCTAACTATATATTTTTACCTTTGAGAACATTTAACCATATCTCTTAATCTTAACACTAACCCTATTCCTAAGTCATTGTCTATCCCTAAACCTAACCACATAATGACATTAAACCTAACTATATCTCTATCCCAAATCCTAACCATAAGCATAACCATAACCATGATGTAAATCGTAACCCTAAACCTAAAATTGATCTTAAATCTAATTGTAACCCTAACCCTGATCCTAACTCTAACCCTAATTTTAAGCTAATCTTCATTCTAACCCTAATCCTAATTTTGATGCTAGCCCTAACCTCGATCTTGATGTTAACCCTAACCCTAACCCTATTCTTAACTAAATTTCTAATCCCCTAAACCTAATGATATTTCTAACTCAAAACCTAACCCCAAGTATGACCATAACAATTATGCAACCCCTAAGCCTCACCTTATTCGTAAACCTAACCTTGACCTTAAACCTAATTCTAACCCTAATCTTGAGAAAATCTTGATGCTATCCCTAACCCTAATTTTGATGCTAACTCTAAGCCTCATCCTAAAGCCAACAGTAACCCTACTCTTAACTAAATCTCAACCCTAACCCTAATTGTAACTATATATCTAGCATTAACCTTAACCTTAACCATAACCCTAACCATATCCCTTAACCCTAACCCTAACCCTAATCCTGATAAGCTTAACCCCAACTATTACCCTAACCCTAACTATATCTCTTAACCCTAAACGTGACCCTAAACCCTCTTGTAACCCTAATCTTAATGCTAATCCTAACCCTAGTCCTAAACTATTCTTCATGCTAGCCCTAACCCTAATTTTGATGCAAACCCTAATCCTCATCCTAATGTTAACCATATTTCTAACCCTAACTATATCTCTTAACCCTAACCATAAGCTTAACTATATCTCTAGCCCTAATCCTAACCTAAACCCTAAACCTAACTATATCTCTTAACCCCAACCTAACCATAATCCTAATCCTAAACTTGACCGAGAATATAACTATAACCCTAATCCTGTTAACCTTAACCCCAATTATTACCTCAACCCTAACTATATCTATTAACCCTAAACTTGACAACAAACCTAAATGTAAACCTAATCCTAATGCTAACCCTAACCCTAAGTTTGATGCTAGTAACCCCAATTATTACCCCAACCCTAACTATATCTATTAACCCTAAACTTGACAGCAAACCTAAATGTAACCCTAATCCTAATGCTAACCCTAACCCTAAGATTGATGCTATATCTCTCTATGTATTTTATATATATATATATACATGCTAGAGATATAGTTAGGGTTAGGGTAAAGAGATATATCTTTGAATTATTTATTTTATTTTGGATTTTTTCTTTGATCATTCAATTTATCATGGTAAACATTTTTATTTGATCTTTTTGATTTATTTTTATCTTTGATTTATTCATTTGATCTTTTAGTTTATCTATGATAAATATTTTGAATTCTTAGTAATTTATATTTTATTGTTTTTTGATCATATCTCTTTGATTTATTTATTTGATCTTTCAATTTATTTATTTTTATTTATTTTATTTTTTAATTTATCTATGATAAATATTTTAAAATATTATGATTTATCATTTTGATTTTTTAATTTATCTATGATAAATATTTTAAAATATTGTGATTTATCATTTTGGTTTTTTAATCAAATCCCTTTGATTTTGATTTTGATTTTTCTTTGTGATTTTTCTGATTTTTATCAAATTTCTTTGATTCTGATTTTTCTCTCAAATTTCTTAGATTTTGATTTCTCTTTGTGATTTATCTTTTATTTTGAATCTCCAACAATTCATAAAATGATTTAATTCTTTAAAATAAACTTTAATAAATTAAAAGAATACTTATACAACTACCACCTATCATTAGGAATAATTGCTCAATAATTAAGTTTGATTGTAGATAGGTTGTATTAATCATTTCATTCTGTCTACATTAACTAATAATATAAGAACCTACCAAAATTAAAATGTATATACATCACTCTCAACTTTGAAATTGTTCAAAACATGCACAATTTGTTAGGACAAAATTATTAGAAATGGAATTGTTTTTGCTAGCTACAACTCAAAGTGGATGAAATATTTGGGTATAAGTGCAAGTGCATGGGTAGACATAATAATACAAAAATAGACGAGAACATGAAAAATGTCGATAAAGTATAAGAGATCTCCAAATGTGTAGAAATAGAGGAAAAAATTATATTTTAAACAAGAATATACCATTTGTAAATATATAATTATATTAAATTATTCTCTTAAAATAAATATGTATTAAATAAGAAATGGCATTAATATAAATATGTATTAAATAAGAAATGGCATTAATATACAGATATCATTATTACACTTATTTTAAAATAAAAATAAATAAAGCCAAAATATTTGGAGATAAGTGGAAGAGTAGATAATTTATATTTGAGAAGGATTTCTCTCGACATAACCAAAATATTTGAGAAAGGAAATGCAGCAAAGAAGTATTTTATATTGCATGCAAGTTTTAACTATAAAGACATAGGAGCCTAATACAGGGCAAGTGGAGTCATTGATGTGCACTGATCTAGAATGAAAACCAAGGCTTTGATAGATGGATATAGCATTGAAATTCACAAAACCGTCTACAGTATTTTTCACCTCGGCAGACAAATCCAAGAAACTCTGCATTGGTGTAGAAATGAAATAAGATGAATTTCCAACTACATTATTTTCCCCTGAAGCTAATACAGAGTGACTGATGGGATTTTCGGTTTCCACTGGTCCAGAAAGAAAACCAGGGCTTTGACTGATGGATATAGGTTTGGAATTCAATAAATCTTCACATGTGTTTGCTACCTCAGTGGGAAAATTAATTATATTATTTTCTTGGCTGCTCACTTGGGCAGGAACAATATGAGGGGTATTTGGGATAGACTCAATTATGGACCTTCCCAAATCTTGATCGCTATCACAAGCATAAAACACCAGCTCATCATCCAGATTAACGCCCTGCATGAGAGAAATCTCGTCTGCCACCAAATATTCGCTTTCAGAACAACCTTCATTGGAGATTTCTGCTAAGATGGGGCCTTAAACAGGTCACTCTCCTTGAATTCCATTTGTGTCATGGTTGCAGCATTGACAGACTACCCCTGCATATGACGATTATCTTAGCTAGGCCCAAGAACCAACACCGAATAATACAATCTAGCAAAGCTACCTTTCTATCATTCGCACTCAAATATAAAAATTTGAAACCCCCATGCAAGTTTTATTTGGGCAAGGAATCTAAATACAAAAATTGATGAAACAGGCTTTTCCTGATAAAACAAACAGGCCAAAATTGAATAAGCAGGTTTCCTAGATAAAGCCTATAACATGCCAAACAGGATTTATAGTTAAAACCTGCATGTCTAAAATAACAAAACAGGCTTTCTAGCTAAACCCCACATACCAAAATTGATCAAAGATGCTTCCAGTTGAACCTGGATCCATTATTCATCAAACAGTCTTCTTTTCTCAGATGAAATAGAGGAAACCAAAGTAATTTCTTTTTAAACAAACCAAGTAACCTACAAATGTAAACTGAGCATTCAAATTACCCACCAAACAAAGCAGGCATCTGTAATTAGCAAAACCAAAAAATAGAAACAATAACGAAATGTTAAATCCTACAACTATTCCAAAACCCCACAAGAAAGACCAATTTTTTCAGTAATATCAGATAACCCACAATCAATAAATGTTGAAAGTGAATATCATGACAAATTCGAGAGGTTGAATTTTTCAAACTCTCAAAAAACCCTGATACTCACAGGACTCATATTGCTATCCTCCTGCAGATTGTTTCGCTCCTGAATACGATCTATGGAGTAAGGAAATAGGCACTTTGTCTCCGGAAATGAGTCTCATTAATTGTTTCATCCACAACACCAAACATCATTTCTATTGCATCCTCCACTGCAGCTCCCAAGCTCTCTGTTTCTTCATCCCAGAAAGGAAAAGGCGGCTCGTACAGTCCATCACCGGATTGCAGATAAATCTGGTGAATGAATTCCACACCAGCTGAAAACCTTAGAAGCAAATACTCAGAGGCAAAGAAATACTCAGAGAAAATGCCATTGGTAGGTGTAAAGCTCGACCCCATAAGCTTTTCCAGCATCCTTCCCGCCTGTGCAAGGATGAGAGAAATTGTGCACCTACAAGAAAATACATTGGAAAGCGACATTTACTTCAACTGCAAAATTTCTCCAACACCAGCGATAAAAAGAATGGAGGTTTAACAGCCATTGCCTTAATATGAAAGGGTTTTCATTGCAATAGAAATTACCTTCTCCCTTCTGAAGAAATAACCCAATGCCACTGGTAAAAGCAACAAAGGCCATGAAGCATAAAAGTAGAAATTACCCTCTCCCTTCTGATGTTTCCTTGCTCTCCTCCTATCATAACCGCCATTTCCATTTTATTCTAAAGGTGGCCACTTGAAAAAGCAATAGAAATAGGCAAATAGGGAATACACACAGAAATTACTTCAACTCGCACGCAAAACCCCAAAAGTCAAGGTAATATTAATACAGTACGCAGAGAGTAGCTGGTACGGTGTTCGATATAAATGATTCTTTTATTTTTCACCCATACTTCTGGTAGGACGCCCATATCGGGTGCAGAGGGACAACATACAGAGTCAATGAAGTGAACGCCATGATCGGATGGTATGTCTCAGGTGAGAATCCAACCGGAATAGTCTCAGCCGGCATCAGACAGTGAGACTTTTTCGGTTGAATTCTCACCTATAATAGCCTATCGGCTAAATATATATTTTAGATTTGTATTATATATATAATTTATATATATTAGTTTACAATAATTTAATATTATAATTAATATATGTAAATTATATATTTTTTATATATTTATTTAATGTGTGAGTAATACAGTAGTTATTTGAATAAGTATGATTAATTAAATTAAAATGATTTAATTATTTTATTGTGAATTTGAGTTAATTTAATGAGTACTTGCTAAAACTAGAAGATGAACAATTAGTTTTATTCGTTGTTGAATTGTAAGTTGGAATTATATTTAAGTGGTGCATTTTAAATATGTGAAAATGATTGTATTGGATTTAGGAAATTTGAATGATAGCATTTCTTTAATTACTTGAAGTTGTATTTATTTAAGTACATGTTTTCTGTAATTGTGTACTGGGGGGAAATATTCTTTATTATGTGAATCTAAGTCTTCTAGAGTTGTAATTGTGAAAGGGTTGTGGTAACTTTAGTTCACCCTTTCAGATTTCTTGGGTAGTGCACATATTGGGTTTCAGTATTGGACATCCGTACAGATGTGTTACCTTTTAAGGTGTATTGGTTATTGTGGTCAGTTTTAGTGCATTGTCTACCCTTGGTATGTAGTTGAGTTATGTGTTATCGATAGGGGAGTGGCTTTCAGCGAGGGTCAGGACACAAAGTGGTCCCAGGAAAACTCGTGTGGGAGTCAGTATAATCAAGTGGGAATTAAATAATCTATTAGCTTAATACATTTAACAATATATTTAGCCTCCCTCAATGGCTCAAGGGATTGTATGAGACTTGAGATGAGTTGAGAAGGCTTGGAATGGCTAGAACATTATCTTGTCTTCTTTGGAAAACCAATGCAACCTTTGTGATGGCACTCGCCCTATGACAAGAGTCAGTTTATTTGTATTGTGATTGTACTTGATTCATTGATTCTGGAAGCAATGTGACCCTAGTTCTCGTTTATCTGTACTGTGAGTATTTTTGTATATTTCCTATGTCTAGAGGTAGTAGGTTTGTCTTGGTTACCTATTACTATCTCCTAGCACGAGGGTTGGGCCTACGGGTACCATATGGTTGGGTGGTGTGCACCTTACACTGTTGAGTTTCTCTTCCTGTTCGTGATGGTGGGATCTTCTTGTTCAAGGAGCTCGTGTGGTTCTCTGGAGTTGTTCTTCTCTTTCTTCATTGTAACTGTGGATCATTATTTATAATTGTAGTACCTCATTTGTATCGAGGTGAACCTTTGTGATGTAATTGTAATAATATTAATGATCTATTCATTATTGGATTTAATGGTGTATTGGATGTTAAGTGGTGTTGTATCTATGGAAATATGTTCAATACATTTCTATGTGTTAGATTTATCTTGCAATGGTTTAATGCTTTGATGTATGTTGGATCGTGGTTTAACTTTCTTATGCTATGGCTGGTTTAATTTTATAAGTAATGGTGTTCACATGTTGACATGTTGCGTAGTCTAGAGGATGTATGTGGTTAGAGTAGGATATTGTACTCGTCTTGTTTTTACCTTTTAAAAAGAAATTAGTTGTGCTTCTGCAGTGTGCATCATCCTCTAGGTTGTGGGATGGGGTTTACAATGATGACACAAAAGATAGTAAATGCAGTGTTCCATACTATGCTATGACAAAGTATAAAATTATAAATGGGAAAAGGCTCAAAAATAATAGTGGATTATTGGTATGAGAGCATTATATGGCTGGCAGCGATGAACATTTTTTTTTGAAGTAGGCATGCTAAAGTAGATGCATATATAACATGTAATTGATATGATCATCATGTGGAATAAAAGATGCATAAAGTGCCATGCCAAGCAAAACATATTGAAACATAGAGAATAGAACAGGTGAACAACATATATATATATATATATATATATATATATATATATATATGTATGTATGTATGTATGTATATATGCATAAATATATGTATGCATGTTTTACTAATAGTTTTGTTACAATTTCCCTATTTCTCTATAATACTAAATTGCAGATTATGTAGCTCCTCTTATACAATTTCCTGTGTTTGTGTGTTTTTGTACCTCTTTTAGGGTTCTTCTTAATGTTGGTTTTCGGTCATCTCTTGTTTAGTTGTTAGCCTTTAGTCTTTTTGTAACAATTTTTTTACAATTTCTCTATTTTTCTATTAAAATTTGCTTCCAAAAAATGTAACTCCAATTTTGAATTCATAGGCCAACTATATGTCTGTGTATATATCTTTAAATATAAAACATAAAATTCAATATATATATATATAGACCAATTGTGGTGCAATACCGCAACAGGAAACAAATGCAATATTGAATATTGCAGTGTGGGAAAGTATACTCCAAAATATACAAGAAAATATTTTGATTCAGTTGCATTGTCAGAATAGCCATTCTAGCATAATAAATATGTGCTCCAAAATATGCAAGAAAATATATTGATTCAGTTGCATTGTCAGAATACCCATTCTGGCATTGTGAATATCTTACACATATTGCACGATTAAATGTTATGTTCTTAACAAATATAAATTTCAAACAAACAACCTATCAACTAAAGATATAAAGTTGAACAAATCAAAGAACTATTACAAAAACACTTAAAATCCACCAAAGACATTTTGCAGGGATGTTTCATCATATAATTGTTGCCATAGCCTAAAGAAAATAAGTATTGTCATAAAGAGTTGGGCTTAAATAATTGATTTGGAAAGTTGTATAGATATTTGTACATGCATGGAGGGGGGAAAGCCACTTGCACAAAACACTTTTTCCAATAGTGACTTTTCAACAACAACCAAAGCATACATATATGCAAAACTATTTGCAAATGTATCTATGCATATGCAATGTATTTTCGATGGAGACTGTAACAAATGGAAGGTATGATACACTCTTTTAAGAAGAGTGTAACGCTCTTGCTGCCTATGCCTATGCATCGTAACTTCCTTCATTCCAACCTCTATCTAAAAGAACCTAACATTTTTTATTGCACATTCATATATACATATACATATACATATATTATGATGAAGACTAAAATTTGCTAATACAAAAAACTATAAAATCCTTGTGCATACATTTTAATATATTCTAACATTCAAACCATCCTATTCTTTTTTGATCATTAATAGATATAGAATTATATACACATGGATACACATATATTTTTCCATATGTTTTATGTGTAACTGCTACTTTACATATATCTATGGTTATACATGTAAATTCATATATGCTAATGTGCTTGAGCTTGTATGTATACTCGTAGGTTGTGCGAGTACATTCAAGTTAAACTATGATAATGAATAGTTTGATATGGGGAAAAGAATATCACGAAACATATTCATAACAACCAAGAAATCTATGCAACAGTTGCCTTATCAATTATACATTTGAGCCACATTATTTAGCAACACATATGAAACACAAATAGGGACACTACAAAAAGAACAATCAGGGAGACACTTGAGAAGCATAGGAAAATGTCACATGTTCAAAAACCAACATTAAATAGAAGAAGATCATAGAATTCCATTCATTGTTTTAGTTATCTATGTGCATCTTTGCCATTACACCAATTAAAATAGGAGCAATTGAAGATTAACATAGGAGTGATTGCATATATATATATATATATATATATGCAAAGGATTATTGTGAAAGGATAAAAAAATTGGAGATAAAATTAGTTTGGTGGTTGTTAAGTGTTATTCTTTTTAATATCTCTTTTATATGTTTGATTTATTAGTTTCAAGTTTCTGGCAGTTTTTTTTTTGGCTAGCCCAGCCATGAATAGGATTTGTCGTGTAATAGCTCCTTTACAATTTCTCTATTTTTCTATCGTTGTTGCATTCTAAAACAAGCCATAGTGGTCTTGGTCTATACATATGCATATCTATTTCTATCTTTTCTATTGGTCACATTTCTTTTGGCAAGGCTAGTTTAAATGAAGAACCCAGTGCTAGTGAAGAAATTGTTGTTACACATTGTTTAGATACTGATAGACTTTTAGTTTGGAGCATATTCGAACGTACCTGAAATTCTATCCGTATGTCAACAAGGTGTAACAACAATTTCTTCACTTGCATGGGGTTCTTCATTTGGGGTGAATGAAAATAATTTTTTCTCTATAAAAAGAGGATTGAAAAATTAAATAAAATTTGAATTTTTAATAATTAATTTCTTAAATAATAATAATCTGTTCAAAATTTCTGACACAACATTATGATACATCTGTCTTAGTTTTACATGCACTA
Organism: Sequoia sempervirens; assembly: GCA_007258455.2. Classification (NCBI taxonomy): domain Eukaryota; kingdom Viridiplantae; phylum Streptophyta; class Pinopsida; order Cupressales; family Cupressaceae; genus Sequoia; species Sequoia sempervirens. The sequence continues at coordinate 109,248 of VDFB02256486.1, read as the reverse complement.
GACCTAGATGCACATCTACATTTGAAGACTACATCTGTAGGAATGTCCAAGATTCAAGGTGGGTTGTGTTGTTTCTTGTCTATTCTTAAAATTTCTCTTTTTGTTTTGTATGTGCCCAATATAATGTGTCAAATATATTATTTTTCTTCTTTTCCAAGGCCTTAATAATATTCAACTTAGTTGTGATTATGTATGATTTCCAAACTATTGGGACCCCTAGGTATTTTTTCAAGCAACAAGATGAGAAAATGCTTTGGCCAAGATCACCCTCTCCTTCTAAATGTGCGTCTAAATTTCATTTGCAACTGCCCCCAAAAAAACAAAACAACCCTCCAAATATCAGCCCTATTAAAGCTTTGAACATTCATCAAAATATTTGGACAGTGAAAGGGTGTGTAACACATATTAGAGAGATGCTACATTATCTGTCACTCAATACCATAGACAAAGAGGGAAATTATGAAAGAACTATTAGTTAAACATACATACATACATACATACATATATATATATATATATATACATATACACATGTATATATATATGTATATATGTATATATTTATTTATTTACATATGCATACACACACACACACACACATATATATATATATATATTCATACATAGTCAATATTAAAGACAAACAAGGAAATTTCAAAAAGAACTCTTAGGGAGATGCTTAAGAACCATATGAAAATGTCATAGTGTGGGAAAGTATACTATGATTAAGTTGCATTCTTGAAACAACCATTATGGTGTTGGTTTCATAGCATTTTGTAGAGGCTATTTGTTTGAAAGTTCCCAACCATGAACAGGATTTTCCATCTAATTGCTCTTTTACAATTTGTCTTTTTCTCTATAAAATTTAGTGCCAGGCAATGCAGCTCAAATTTTCAATTAAGTCTGTATATATATATATATATGTGTGTGTGTGTGTGTGTGTGTGTGTGTGTGTGTTTGTGTGTGTGTGTGTATATATGTATGTATATATATATGTGTGTATATATGTATGTATATATATATATGTGTGTGTGTGTGTACACATATATATATACATACATATATACACACATATATATATATACATACATGTGAACATATATATATATATACACATTTATACATATACTAGATGGTAAGTGTTTACTCATGTGAGGGTTAAGGTATTCTATTGTTGCTCTACAATGGGGGCGGTCAAAGTAAATGCGGGCAGCTGAAGCAAAATGAATATTGAATGTCATAGTGTGGGAAAGTATACTTTGATTAAGTTGCATTGTTGAAATAGCCATTATGGTGTTGATTTCATACCATTTTCTACAAGCTATTTGGATGTTCTGCATGAATGTTTGTCGTTATGGTTTTGTGTGGATGGAGAAATTGTAGTCAAATCTTTTTTGTTTTGTCAAAAAATATGGTTAGGGTTTGTAATTTTTTTGTTCCTAGTTTATTGTTTGTAGTTATCTTTGTGCATCTTTGGCCTTATACCTGTTACCGTAGGAGCAATTTTAGTTAGATCTAGCCTCTTCTGTCAACAAATATGGTTAGGGTTGGTAATTTTATTTCCCAATTGCATATTAGATAGGAGTGATTGTATATATATGGGTATGTGGCAGGTTTGTTATTTGTTTAAAGTTTCCGACGAGATTTTTGTTAGCCAATCCGTGAATAGGATTTGTCATGTAATTTAGTTTTTTTTAAATTTCTTTGTTTCTCTATAATATTTAATTACAGCCAATGTAGCTTGGATTTTCTATGTAATGTGTGAGGAAGGTGAATGGTAAGTGTTTTCTTGTGTGTGGGTCAACGCATTCTAGCGTTGTACGATTGGGGTGGACCAAGTAAATGAAATATTGAATGTTGCAAGGTGGGAAAGTATACTTTAATTAAGTTGCATTATTGAAATAACCATTGTGGTATTATATATATATGTATGTATTCTTTCTTCCTCATATATATACACATGTGTACATATATATATATATATATATATACATGTATACATCTATAAATGTTTATACATCTGTATATATATGTATATATGCATAAATACATGTATGTATATTTTAATAATAGTTTTGTCACAATTTCCCTATTTCTCTATAATACTAAATGCCAGATAATGCAACTCCTCTTATATAATTACACTAGTTGTTAACAGACTGAAAAGAACATGGCCACCATATTAAAACCAAAAGCATGGGAGCTAAATCAATGTGCAAATGAATATAAGCAAACAAAAGAATAAATTATGTTGATGTACAAAATCTACACCATCCTCTTTTTAACAATTTTAACTTAGATCAATTAGAAAGATACCAAGCAACTAACTGTACAAAATGTGTATAACACCAAAGATGCACAAAGTATATATACGTGTCTATATATCTATATGTATATGTATATATATATATATATATACAAATATATATGTATATATAAATGTACATATAGATATACATACATAGACATATACACACACTTTCTATCCTTTGTTTAGTTTTTTGCGGTTATCTCCATGCATCTTTGGCATTATACCCATTTCCATAGGAGAAATTGTAGTTAAATCCTCTTTCTTTCATCTAAAAATACAACAATGTGAAACATAATTACCAAGGTGCACGTCGCCACAAAAAAACACAGTGAGTGCCCCGCTGGCTGGGACACCCCATGCACTGACAAATCCAATTCACAACTGCCTAACGAAAATCCCAGGAGAAAATTCAAACAAAATATCCTTATATATACAAATTTTTATACATCTATATATATATGTATATATGCATAAATACATGTATGTATGTTTTATTACTAGTTGTGTTACAATTTCCCTATTTCTCTATAATACTGAATTCCAGATAATGCATCTCCTCTTATACAATTACTCTATTTCTTAGCAAACTGAAAAGAACACAACCACCATATTAAATTCAAAATCATGGGAGCTCAATGAATGTGCAAATGTATATATGCAAACACAAGAATAAATCACATTTCTATTCAAAATCTACACCATCCTCTTTGTAAAGATTTGAACTTAGAGAATGCCAGTGCTCTTCGTCTGCATATATAGATATGTATATCTTCCTATATGTATCAAACCAACACCACAATCACTCTTTTGACAATACAACTTAACCAAAATATACCTTCCAACATGACAACATTGAATATTGCATTTACTTCAGCCACTGCCATCGAACAACATCAACAAGATGCATTAACCCACATTAAATAGAACTTTAAAATATGGAGAATAGAAGAGGAAAACTACCATAATGAAGAGTTTGTTATGGAGGGAATTGAAATAGGTGTGGAAGAAAGAATATAATCAAACATATTGATATAAGACACTGCCATCCCACGTAATTTGCAAGCCCCATTGCTTACATACATAGACCAAAGCAATTTGTCCCAGGGAGCCTTGAGCAGATCAGGGGAAAAAGAATTTCATGAAACATATAATTTTGATACATGATTCCAGGCAATGTAGCTCAAATTTTCAATCAAGCCTGTGGAATTATACTCATTTTGTACAGGTTATTGCTACTCATTGGCTTTACGAGTTCTATTTAATGTGGGTTTGGTTCCAAAGAATGTAGCCTGAATTTTCAATTGATAATACAACTCTTACATAGACTACTTGTCTTGTATGAATATTTTTAGTGTGGGTTTTCGACCATCTATGATTTACCTATGATTGTTAAGTGTTTTTCTAATAGTTGTTTTATCTTTTGTTCACCTCTAATTCCTATTAAGCACGAACTGAACAACATGAACAATAAATTAATCACTTACACAAAATACCCATGTAAAATGACTGACAGGTTCCAAAGCACAATAGCTACAAAAAAAAACTAAAACCCCAAAAAATTACTAACCCTAACCAAGGTATGTGTAGGATAATAATGGAAAAAACAGGCCCTTAAGTGGTGAAAATTTCAGAAAAATCAGAGTTAGGCAAATTGACGTAAAAATTTGAATAAGTTATCTATATTATTTCAAAAATATGTAAGAATAGAATCTGTAGAAAATTAAATGTAGTTTCTAAACTATTAGGTTTACTTTTTTTTAAACAAAATCTACTTGGTGAAAATTTGAAATTTCAATGCAGTAGTACTTAAATTTCAGGGATAAAATAAGAAGTAGGTGTATGTCTAACCACCCTAACCACAATAAAATGATAATATTTTTTTATAATATTTTAGATATAAGTAGAGGACTCATGTCCGATGTGATGCATAATTTTTGTAATTTTTTTCCAAGTAAATAATTAATTATGAATTTTTTTTCTTACAAATTTTAAAAAAATATAAAAACTCATATGTCTCCGACCACCTTAACTTGGTCAAAACTTCATGAAATTATTATTATTATTTTTTAATCTTATAGTATGCAAAGCATAGAATGTGATGCATGTTTGGATTCAAAAATGTGATATCGTTTGAAAAGATGTTTTCAATCAACCTATCAATCAAGACTTTTAATCGTAATTCAAATAGAAAATGAATAATAATTATTTATTAAATTCAAAGTAAATCATAATTTATATTGGTGGAAAGCTGAGAATCTCCTTTAAAACCCTTTTTGTTTCATCAATTTTGGGTAAAAAAAAGTTGTTAGCCACATACCCTACACATACCCATCATATCGCCACTTTTTGGCCCATCATGATCCTGCACATACCCATCATATTTTTTCATGAAAGAAAGAAGATTTAACTCCAATAAATCCATCCATACAGAGCTATAATCTCTTTGAAGTCTCCAAAATGAGTATAATCGCAAAGATACAAACTAATAACCCTAACCTTATTTTTTGGTGAAAGAAAAAATATTTAACTACAATAAAACCATCCATATAGACCCATAATCTCTTTGAAGTCTCCAAAATGGGTATAACGGAAAAGATACAAACAAATAACAATGAATAATAAGCAGAGAATGAAACACATGAACAATAAATTAATCATTCACGCAAAAAAGACATGTAAAACCACTTACAGATTTTGTGGTACAACAGTCTTAAAACCCTTCAAAATGCTATAAATGGAGCTAAAGAATTTTTTTTTTACAATACTCTACTACCAAACCAACACCACAATGGCTCTTTCCATAAGGCAACTTAATCAATATACTTTCTCACACATTTTGCACCACATCAGTGTTAAAACCCTCCAACCCGCTATCAAAAGGAAAAATAAGCACAAAACGAAAGACATGAACAATAAATAATCTACTATCAAACCAACACAATAATGGTTCTTTTGACAATGCAACTTAATCAATATACTTTCTCGCACATTTCACAGCGCATCAGTGTTAAAACCCTCCAACCTACTATCAAAAGCAACAATTGTTAGAGAACAAAAGACATGAGCAATAAATTACTCATTTCTGCAAAATACCCATCAAAAATGACTTACAAATTTTGCGGCACAATAGTTTTACAACCCTCCAACCTTCTAAAAAATAGAGTCAAAGGCGACGATTTTAACAATAGTCTAGTATCAAACCAACACCACAATGGCTCTTTCGATAATACAACTCAATCAAATTATACTTTCCCACACGACAACATTGAATATAGCATTTACTTCATCCATCACCATCGTACACCAATGAAAGGATGCACACCAACAAACACTTACCATTCACCTTCCTCATAATGAGGAAACCATTCTCCACCACCCCCAACCCATGTAATTACCAAGGTCCACGTCACCACATAAAAAACTAGTGCCCTCCTTGCCGGCCGACACACCCTCGGCGCCAACAAATACAATTCACGGCTGGGCTGATGAAAATCCTGATAGAAACTTCAAACAAAATAGCCTATCGGCTAATTAATTAAAATTTCAAAACATAATTGTTTTTAAATTTTAATTAATTATATTGTTTATTTTAAATGGATATTTAATGCATCAAAATTTAAATTTTAAGTGTAAAAAAAACTCAAACTGTTTGGTGATATGTTTGTTCTTATTGCTTTATAAAAATGATACTATAAAAATAATCAATTTTTAGTTGATATATATTTTAACACAAAAGAAGGGAAGGATAATGATAACAAAATAAATAATAAATAATTATGTATTACTATTTATAAATTGGTAAAGATATTTTAAATATATATATCCAAAAAATCTAAAAGACCTAGTCTTGAATTATCTTATTTAATTAAAACTTATTTTATAATTTGATTTTTTTAAATATATGATAGTTTTATATACATAGTCTAAAAATGAAATTATTATATGCATATGTATATGTATATGTGTAATGCCTTGTCACGCAAACCCCAGAGAACAACTATAACCGGACAATTTTATTTTTTTTAAGTTAACATATAAGATATGTACATTAAGTTTTCCAATACAAGAAATTCAATTAAAAGAATACACTAGTCACCTAAGTCCTCTGGGGTACACAAGGAAACATTACGTAACCTAAACCCATATCAACATTAACAAACGAATTTCCATATTATATTACAAATCATGACCAAGCATACATTAATAAAACCATACATCCATCATAATTCTAACATTAAGGCATTCACATGTTATAACCCAATAAAAGAAAGAGTAACTCAATATTAATAACCATAAACATTTATTATAATCATGAGAACACAAGAAGCATATTTCCATAGATGCAACATGTTCATATGACGTTAACCACTACCACTAATCATATAAGGAATACAAAGGTACACTTATACATTACATCTACTTCTAACACATTACATCGATCAACCACATGAGTTTACATCATTATTTCCCAACACATGTGGGTGTAATACATCAATACATAAGTATGATAGAATAAATAATGTACATCTGAAAATACAGTGAGCGTTGGAACACTCTGCATCTGGTAACATTGCACTACATAAACGTTGACACAAAAACCCAATAGGGTGTGTGGCATGTTCCACCCGACCGTGTGGACCCGAAGGCCCAACCCCCCATGCCAGGAGTTGACAAGAAAGACCCATGACCCAAGATAGTCAAACAAATGACCACAAGACCAAACCATAGGAAACAACTAGAATATAAGGGTCAACAACATCAATGACTACATCAAGGTGACTGTTTCTAGAGACATGCAAAGACAATGGAAAGGGTACTATGGGAGAGTGTCATCACACGACCCTACATGGGTTACCCAGACAACCTCTCAAAAGGTGTTGACCCCCATCTATGGTTACCCAGACTGCCTCTCAAAAGGCGTCAGCCCCATAGGGCGACACGTGTGGAACTGCTAGCCTCTCGTGAGGACGAGGTAGCGACCTTTCTGACCATTTCCTTCTCAACCCACCCTTAGTCTGTGAGAGCACTAATGGCATGGATGAGGTATCTGACTTATCTTTTATTTATATTAACCTACCCAACCCACTTGTGTTTTTTATTATGTTTTCACTTATTTAATCAACTCGTTCATAGGTTACCTAGGCAACCCATTGTGTGCCAGCCCCCATGACGAGCCACTCTCCCTAATAGCCTAAAACATAACTCACAACAAAGGGGTGTACCGAACACATAAAGCATTAAAACCACAATGACCAAAATCATGTGCAAGGCATAACCTTCTCGCTCAAAGCCATAACTTAAGGAAAGAAAACCATGAAACCAGGTACATCCTCGAGAGTTCAAAATCATAAATAAATCAACCATTCATGAGGGACTAACCATTAAAAGCCAACATAAATCCAAATTTCCCATTTCCTCTGGAAACCTAGAAATGTCAACTACCCGCAACTCCCCACAAAGGGTACTCACACATATTAGGTTCCCGACCAACTCAAAACATGACTACCAGTAAGCCATAGCATAAAACCGTTAATCCAAGACATGCAATACGATAAGAAGAAAAATTTGAGGAATCATAGAACATCAACCTATCACTTGGCTAACTTATACAAAAGGATAAATTTAAATGAAACCATTAAATAAAACTTAAACTATACTCCACACCAAAGTGATAATTTAAGAAGCATTTTTAAATCATCATTTACATCTTATATTACACCCATTTCAAAAAAGTAAATTTAAATGCACAAAGGAGCTATACAATTATAAAATAAATATTTCTATATGTATACATCTATACAAACAAATTTCACTTAAGTATAACTCAAAATCTATACCTACTTACACTCATATAAATATGTAACCATAATTAGTTAAAGGTTCCACTGTCTATACAATATCATGTATGTATCTCCATTTGCCATGTTGTCAATAATTATATATATCCTAATTTCTGGAATTGTCATATAAATATATATCTATTTATAAATATAAATACATTGGATTATAACTATATGGCTGCCATTGAATGATGAATATAACAAATTCAAATTTAGGAATTTACATAAATATATAATCCGCAAGATACGATTGTCATGTATCCAAGCATAAAATACTTAAATATGAAGCTACATACTATCGCCTGGTGAACATGACATACCCACAATATGCAAGAAAAGAACAACCCTAAATCCACCTAAAGCATGCGCTGGAAACCAAAGTTGCACCAAAACTAAACAACTTAATACTTTGTCATTTCCCAAAAGAGCAGCATAAAAGAAAGTTACAACATAGGTGGATGCCCTATAGATGAGAGGATACAAACCATTCTAATATAATTTTTCAAATTTTGAAGCAATACTAAAGAAATTGGCACCCCCAATATATAAGACAACAAAGAGCGAGTTCCTTAGTAAGCGCAGGTTTTCCAATAGTTTTTATTGTGAATTCCCTACTTCCTAAAATCTATGCCCCACTCATTAAGCAACCAATTCAATTTTTCTTGGAGTGATAAACCAAAATTGTAAACAACTATTTGTAAAATTATGTAGGGTAGTTGGGTACAGAGCTTTTAAACTAGATCCTTAATATTTCAATGAAACATTGTACATACATATATTTTATAAGCCACGGGGAATCTTAAATTTTCCACCCATTGGTTAATAAATTAGAATGAAGCAATATAAGGTTTCAAAACAAAATGAAGACTACAATAGAGAAGGCGTGCATGGGGAAAGCTGCTCACAACAACTAGACTACACGCATAAGAGTGAAGGGCTGGAGGGTGTAGCCAACAACAGGATGAAGCTTTGTTTTTAATTTCATACCATCCCTCAGATAGATCCCCACACACACAATTAGACACCAACACACATAATCAAACACAAGGAAAATCTAATAAGGGGAAGGAGGGCATGGCTAGGGTCAGGGAACATCCACCAATTATGAACAACAGATCCAAGGAGAAAAATGCAGTTTTGAGTTAAGAGTTTTCCCAAGGTTAACATACAGATCGAGTTACTAGAAGGGTTGACCACATGCAAGATATCTAGAAGTTGGAAATATAAATGATAGCACTCCATTGAACAAAAGTGGAAGGCAACAATGAAATAGTAACAACCAAAGTCTCAGCTCAATCCAAAGCTTTCAGAAACATGGTAAAATGTGAATTCAGAGTAACCTCAAATAACACTACAGCCAACTACGCCCCTTTGCAAAGATTGAACAAATGAACCTAAACAAAACATCATCAAAATCTTTTCCAAACAACATTCAGAGGCATAATCATCCAAGTAGTGTACAAAAAAGAATACCACGATATGGGGCGCATAGGAAACTACTGGAATCAAATTAAAGCCACAAAAATATGTGTGTATTCGGCTACTTAATTAAATCAAAAGGCTGAAAGGGTTGGAGTGTGATCACAATAAGAATCATTCATAGAGATAGCAGTCCTGACTTCAAATAGGAAATTCTCTACAACGACGAAGAAAGGAGTGTTGACACATAAGATTAACAAAAGAATGATTCTTAGAACCTAATTGTTACAAGAAATAGCACGAGCTGACACGTCCTCTTAGCTGTCTCCAAATCGCTCTATTTTCACCAACCACCTACTTCTTTCTAAATCCAAGGCTATTCTTCTTGTTTTCTAAGCAAGCCTAAGATTAATTGTTCTCAACAAAATACTCCCAAACCCCAACCACAATTCTGTGCAATTATTTACTGCGAAAACAAAAGAGAGTCCTCTCTCTAGCCAAATCCCGTCCTCCTAAGTAATAATTTTCTTCCTTTTTTCTTCCCATATCAATTTAGGGAAAGTGCTTATCCTTTTATGGAAATGAAAATCACAGAATAAGTCATTAAATCTTACAAAGATGGCAAGTTATCATTTTGTTTTTTCAGTTCAAGCTTGTGCATGCAATTGCATGCTGACTAATTCCTTTTTTTTCTAATATTTTTCTTTTATCTACTTTAAAACAATCATATTTATGTCGTCTTATAATTAATTAATTTAAAAGCTCGTTATATTGTTATTTATCCTTAATTTAAATTTTCAAAGTAATTTAATTTAATACTTTAATTATCATCAAACAATTAAGACATTAAAACAAAATATCATGTTTACAAAATAATCATATATAATGCAATTAGTAATTTAATACCTTTCATTTATTTATCCTCCATTTAATTTAAACAACATTTTATGAGTTATAGAACCATTAAAGCTTAACGAGCTTAATTTAATAATTAATTTAACAATTTAATTATATTAATGCTACACTAAGAACATTGCAAAAATGACTTATTTAAATAACATTCATAATCTTAACAAAGACAACGCCAATCATAACAACTAATTTAAAACAACACAAGGACAATGATTAAAATAAACAATCAAAAACAACGGTACCATAGTGGTGATGGGGTCGTCGATGAACGACACTGTTAGACACAATGATGGGGTGACAGACTCAGATGGGGACTTTCTTGTGAACTCCATTTTCAACTTCATACCCATTGGGCTCATAGGGAACGCTCAGACCTGACACGCAGTTGGAGTTGGTTCCAAGTACCTGCATCCTGCATCAAACCAACGTTAAGTAGCATATAAATCTCCAATTACAAGCACACCATGAAAGGTAGTCACGGCATATCAAGGCACTCATGAACGAGAGATGCTACACCATCCTTTCACCAAGACTCAACTAGAAACACACCATCATGAATATCTAGAAACAAGCATTAAGCTATAACCGCACAACATAGTACCACAAGAGAATAATAACATAAAGAAGAACACCACATATCATTATGTCATCAATAATCATAAAGCAGTATCATGGGCATGAAAACAAACTAAACTGCAAATCCACACAAGTCAAACTAGTGAAGCAATCACCATCAAGTCTCAAGTCCACAATAACACATAAAAGAGTATTAGGGAAGTAACAACTACACGAGGGGTATTACATCCTCCCCCTAGACCTTGGCTTACTCTTGGAAGCTAGTGAACAAATAAGGAAATTATTCTCTATGCGAGATAGATCCTCCCCATGATGCTAAGATCTCAACGTTAGGTCCCCTTTAGACCTTGTCGGGCTCACCCATGGGCTCCCAAGTGAGTTGCTTATCCTTTGTTGGTAGCCTCCACAACTACACCTTGGTGCCTAGCTCGGTGGTTGTCAACCATGACAAATGCTCATTGTGACCTGCCTACATCACCCACTGTTGGCTCAGAAGTGGCAGGCCTCTGATTGAACTGAATAGAGTTCCTCTGCGGGAACTGTTTAATGATATGTCCCTATTGACTACAAGAGAAACAACATGTGCCTCGACCATACCCCCAACCCCTTAATGGGGCATTGGACTATGAAACACTACCTCCACCAACTATAGACTGAAAGCTTCGGGTTGGTTGATCTGAATGATCACATTTGTTACACAACCAACTCTAATCTTTCCTCTTTTGATACCTACTACCATGCTAAGCCTGAGAGTTCTCAGGTCTTGACTGGGAGTGTTGTTGTTGCTTCTCACCCTTAGTGGGTGCTTGATGGCCTTTAGAGGACCCCACAGCTAGAGTCAGACCACCCTGAGAACCAAAACCCGATGAAGGTGCACTGCCAGTCTAAACACCAGTGTGGCCTCCTAAAGCCATTGCCAAGTTTTCCTCCACAAGATGAGCCTATTCAACAACTACCTCCATCATCTTCAGCTCGAAGACCCAAAATCCCCCACTGATTGGGGCTTTTAATCCCCTGAAAAAGTATTGCACAAGCATAGCCTCATCATTACTAATTCTTGCATACTATTTAAGCTCATAAAAGTGGCGCTCATACTGTTCAATGAACATTGCCATTTCTATCAACTCATGGAATTCATCTTTTTGGAATTGTATCTAGTGATCAGAAAGGAATTAGGCCTTGAATCTCTCCAAAAATAATTCCCAAGTCACCATGCTGATGAAAAGATGCAATTTCTATTCTTCAAGTCGCCACCAAGTGGATGTAAAGACTCTAAGGTGCATGATGGTGCACCTAGCCTTAGTATCACTACCATAAGGATGCATAGAAAAGCATCGGTCTAGATTGATTAGCCATGTTTCTACCTCTAAACCCCCACCAGAACCATCAAATGTGGGAGGTCATGCTCTCTACAGGTCTCTCATGTGACCCGCCACTACGACATCTTGGTCTGTTGCTATTTCCCCCCATCTCGGTGATCTCTCTTGTTCTCTTTCCACTCACCACTCCTCGTCTAGCCTAGGGCATAAACAACCCAGAATCTCCTCAAGTAGGTGTCGCAACTATCCACCTTCAAGACCTGGCTACTCTGGGTTTTTACCACCACCTCTCAGATTGTTTTGGGAACTCTGACGTTCCTCACATTCTGAACCATGGGAACTTAGAGGTGATGAACTTTGGTGGTTGGCCCCATGGCCACCACCTCAGCCTCTTCTATGGCCAGGACCTCTACCTCAAGGCATGTTCTTGTACAACATTAGAGAGGAACATGTGAGATCAAGAGTTAAACACAAAGGTTTCCTAATGGACTTAAACCACCCAAAGAACCGAGCGTTTGCAAACCTGGCTCTGATACGAAGTTGTAATGCCCTATAGTGTAAACCCTAGAGGACAACTATAACAACACGTTTTTCTTTTAAAATTTAAAATATAAGATACGTACATTAAGTTTTCCAATGCATAGTATTCAATTAAAAGAATACACTAGTCACCTAAGTCCTCTGGGGTACATGAGGGAACATTACGTAACCTACACCCATATCAACATTAACAAATGAATTTTTAGATTACATTAAAAATCGTGACCAAGCATACATTAATAAAACCATACATCCATCATAATTCTAACATTAAGGCATTCACATGTTATAACCCAATAAAAGTAAGAGTAACTCAATTTTAATAACCATAAACATTTATTATAATCATGAGAACACAAGAAGCATATTTCCACAAATACAACATGTTCATATGATGTTAACCCCTACCACTAATCATATAAGGAATACAAAGCTACACTTATACATTACATCTGCTTCCAATACATTACATTGATTAATCAAATGAGTTTGCATCATTATTCCCAACACATGTGGGTGTAATACATCAATACATAAGTATGAAAGAATAACGATTAATGTACATTTGAGAATACAATGAGCTCTGGAACACTCTGCATCTGGTAACACTGCATTGCACAAATGCTGACAAGGAACCCAATAGGGTGTGTGGCACATTCCACATGACAATGTGGACTCGAAGGCCCAACCCCCCATGCCAGGAGTTGAAAAGAAAGACCCATGACCCAAGGTAGTCAAGTAGAATACCACAAGACCAAACCACAGGAAACAACCAGAACATAAGGGCCAACAACATCAATGAATACATCAAGGTGATTGCTTCCAAAGACATGTAGAGACAATGGAAAGGGTACCATGGGAGAGTGTCATCACATGACCCTACATGGGTTACCCAGATAGCCTCTCAAAAGGCGTTGGCCCCCATCTATGGTTACCCAGAATGCCTCTCAAAAGGCATTGAACCCATAGGGTGACACATGCGAAACTGCTAGCTTCTCATGAGGATGAGATAACGACCTTGTTAACCATGAGCTTCTCAACCTACCCTTAGTCTGTGAGAGTACTAATGGCGTGGATGAGGCATCTGACTTATCTTTTAGTTATATTAACCAAACCAACCCACTAGAGTGTTTTATTATGTTTTCACTTGCTTAATCAACTCGTTCATAGGTTACCCAGGTGGCCCCTTTGTGCACTAGCCCCCATGATGAGCCACTCTCCCTAATAGCCTGAAACATAATTCACAACAAAGGGGTGTACCAAACACATAAAGCACTAAAACCACAATGACCAAAATTATGTGTGAGGCATAACCTTCTCGCTCAAAGCCATAAAATTATGTGTGAGGCAAGAAAACCATGAAACCAGGTAAACCCTCAAGAGTTTGAAATCATAACTAAATCAAAAATTCATGAGGCACTAACCATTAAAAGCCAAAATAAATCCAATTTTCCCACTACCTCTGGAAGCCTACAAAATTCAACTACTCGTAACTCCCCACAGAGGGTACTCACACATATCGGGTTCACAACCAACTCAAAACACGACTACCAGTAAGCCATAGCATAAAACCCTTAATCCAAGAATTGCAATACTAGAAGAAGAAAAAATTGAGGAATCATAGAACATCAACCTATCACTTGGATAACTTATACAAAAGGATGCTTTAAATAAAACCATTAAATAAAACTTAAACTATACTCCACACCAAAGTGATAATTTAAGAAGCATTTTTAAATCATCATTTACATCTTATATTACAACCATTTCAAGAAAATAAATTTAAACACACAAAGGAGCTATACAATTAGAAAATAAAGATTTCTATATATATACATCTATACAAACAAATTTCACTTAAGTATAACTCAAAATATATACCTACTTACACTCATATTAATATGTAACCATAATTAGTTAAAGGTTTCGTTTTCTACACAATATCATGTAGTTATCTCCATTTGCCATGTTGTCAATAATTATATATATCTTAATTTTTGCAATTGTCATATAAATATATAGATCTATTTATAAATATAATACGTTGGATTATAACTATTCGGCTGCCATCGAATGGTGAATATAACAAATTCAAATTTAGGAATTTACATGAATATATAATCTACAAGATATGACTGTCATGTATCCAAGCATAAAATACTTAAATCTGAAACTACATACTATCGCTTGGTGAACATAACGAACCCACAATATGAGAGAAAAGAACAATCCTAAATCCACCTAAAGCATGTGCTGGAAACCAAAGTTGCACCAAAACAAAACAACTTGAGACTTTATCATTTCCCAAGAGAGCAGCATAAAAGAAAGTTACAACATAGGTGGACGCCTTACAAATGAGAGGAGACAAACCATTCTAATATAATTTTGGAGAGTTTGAAGCAATAATAGGGAAATCAACACCCCCAACGTATAAAACAATAAGGAATGGGTGTCGAGCAGTAAGCACGGGTTTTGGGTGTTGCCACAATAATGTGTCTCACTTTTGGGATGTGTTGATTTTTGTTTGAAATCACTATTTTTAGAAAAAAAAATTGATGATTTAAGTCTTGAGAGGCTCTTTTAAAGGGTTTGAATTGAAGAGGGATAGATAAGACCCCCTTAGATCAAATCCCCTTGGATAGAACCCCTATAGTATTAAATCATACCCACAATGGAGTCTCCTTCACAGCTATCAAAATGATGGAAAAAAACCACTTTTTCTTTACCTTTTTAGGGATTAAATAAGATCATTTAAAAAATATATTTTTCAAGATCGTAGCCCTTGAAACTAGCTTTCTAACAAGTATATAGGTTTGATATATTTTCGTTTTATCATGTATTTAATTTTCAATTTTTACTAAACATGGGTTTTTCTCTAAACATCAAGCTCTTTGTTGTGCAGAGGTTGAAATATAGTAAGCCATTGTAAAAAAATTCAAAAAAATCCCATTCCCTAGATATTGATTTCCTTGTTTCACACAAAAAATAAAAATTTCATTTTGATATATACACAAAAAGTTAGGTTGTACGACACACACGTATGTCCAATTTATATTTACAGTGACTTCAAAAATTAATTTAAAAAAATTATGCAACAAAAAATTATGAAAAAATATCCTTACCCTAGATATTGATGTTGAGAATCTATATTCCAAAAATTAGAATTTAATCCTTTATAGAAAAAATGTTATGTTGTACGACACAAACGTTACTTTATGAAAATGTTGTTTTCTGTCTAAAACTAGTTATTAAAGGAGATGTTGAAAGATTCATGATTTATTTTGAAAAATTTGAAAAAATATATATTTAGAATCTACTCACAAATTTCCACAAATCACTAGTTCACATCATCTTCAAATTCTTTATGGTTTAGTTGCTATAGGTCTCATAAGATGAAGATTCGGTTAAAAATATTGATGTAAATGTCGAACATGGGCAAAAAAAGAGACACAGTATTGTGATTTCACCCTTTTCCAATAGCTTATACAGTGAATTCTCTACTTCCTAAAATCTATGGCCCACTCATTAAACAACCAACTCAAATTTTGTTGGAGTGATAAACCAGAACTGTAAATAGCTATTTGTAAAATTATGCAGGGCAACTGGGTATAGATATTTTAAACTATCCTTAAGATTTGAATGAAACATAGTACATATATATATTTTATAAGCCACGGGGAATCTTAAATTTTCCACCCATTGGTTAATAAATTAGTATGAAGCAATATAAGGTTTCAAAACAAAATGAAGACCACAACAGAGAAGGCGCCCATGGGGAAAGCTGCTCATAGCAACCAGACTACACCCATAAGAGTGAAGGATTGGAGGGTGTGTCCAACAATAGGATGAAGCTTTATTTTTAATTTCTTACCATCCCTCACATAGATTCCCACACACACGATCAAACACAAGGAAAAACCAATAAGGGGAAGAAGGGCGTGGCTAGGGTCAAGGCACAACCACCAAGTATGAATAGAAGATCCAAGGAAACAAATACAGTTTTGAGTTAAGAGTTTTCCCAAGGTTAACATACAAATCAAGTTACGAGTATGTGCAGGATCACAATGGGTCAAAAAGTGGCAATATGATGGGTATGTGGTTGACGACTTTTTTTTTACCCAAAATTGATGAAACGAAAAGGGTTTTTAAAGGATATTATCAGCTTTCCACCAATATAAATTATACTTTACTTTGAATTTAATAAGTAATTATTATTCATTTTCTATTCAAATTATGACTAAAGTCCTGATTAATAGATTGATTGAAAAACATCTATAGCTTTCAAACAGTATCACATTTTTTGAATCCAAAACATGCGTCACATTCTATGCCATACTATAGGATTAAAAAAAGAAAATTTGAATTTCATGAACTTTTGACCAAGTTAAGGTGGTCAGACATATGAGTTTTTATATTTTTTAAAAGTTGTAATAAAAATTCATAATTATTTACTTGAAAAATTACAAAAAAATATGCATCACATCGAGACATGAGTCCTCTACTTATATCTAAAATCTTATAAATTTTTTTATCATTTTATTGTGGTTAGGGTGGTGAATGAGACACCTACTTATTTTTCCCGAAATTTAAGTACTACTACATTGAAATTTCAAATTTTCACCAAATAGATTTTTTTTTAAACAACCCTAGTAGTTTAGAAACTACATTCAATTTGCTACAGATTCTATTCTTACATATTTTTTAAATAATATAGATAACTTATTCAATTTTTTACATCAAGTTGCCTAACTCTTATTTTTCTAATTTTTTTGCCACTTAAGGGCCTGTTTTTTCTGTGATGATCCTGCACATACCCTTACTAGAAGGGCCGATGACATGCAAGATATTTGGAAGTTGGTAATATAAATGATAGCACTCCATTAAAAAAAGTAGAAGGAAACAATGAAATAGTAACAACCGAAGTCTCAGCTCAATCTAAAGCTTTCAGAAACATGGTAAAAAGTGAATTCAGAGTAACCTCAAATAACACTACAACCAACTACTCCCCTTTGCAAAGGTTGAATAGATGAACCCAAACAAAAAATCATCGAAATATTTCCCAAATAACATTTAGAGGTAGAATCATCCAAGCAAGTACACAAAAGAAAACCATGATATGGGGCACACAGGAAACTACTGGAATTGAATTAAAGCCACAAAAATATGTGTGTATTTGGCTGCTTAATTAAATCAAAAGGCTGAAAGGGTTGGAGTGCGATCACAATAAGAATTATTCAAACAAATAGCAGTCCTGACTTCAAACAAACAATTCTCTACAACGACGAACAAAGGAGTGTTGACATATAAGATTAACAGAAGAACGATTCCAACTTGATTTTTACAAGAAACGGTGAGCTGACATGTCCTTTTAGCTATCTCCAAAACACTCTAGTTTCACTAACCACCTGCTTATTTCTGAATCCAATGTTGTTCTTCTTGTTTTCAGAGTAAGCCTAAGATTAATTATTTTCAACAAAATACTCCCAAACCCCAACCACAATTCTATGTGATTACTAACTGTGAAAACAAAAGAGAGTCCTCTCTCAAACCAAATCACCCCCCCAAGTAATAATTTTCTTCTTTCTTTTCTTCACATATCAAATTAGGGAAATTGCTTATCCTTTTCTGGAGATGAAAATCATAGAATAAGTCATTAAATCTTACAAAGATGGCGAGTTGTCATTTTTTTTTTTAGTTCAAGCTTGTGCATGCAATTGCATGCAGACTAATTCTATTTTTATTTTCTTTTATTTTCGTATCTTTTTATTTTATCTACATTAAAACAATCATATTTATCTTCTCTTATAATTAATTAATTTAAAAGCTAGTTATATTGTTATTTATACTTAACTTAATTTAAATTTTCAAAGTAATTTAATTTAATACTTTAATTATTATCAAACAATTAAGACATGAAAAAAAAAATCATGTTTACAAAATAATCATCTATAATGCAATTAGTAATTTAATACCTTTCATTCATTTATCCGCCATTTAATTTAAACAACATTATATGAGTTATAGAACCATTAAAGCTTAACAAGCTTAATTTAATAATTAATTTAACAATTTAATTATATTAATGCTACACTAAAAACGTTGCAAAAATGACTTATTTAATTAACATTCATAATCTTAACAAAGGCAACATCAATCATAACAACAATTAAAATAAACGACCCAAGGACAACAATTAAAATAAACGACCAAAAACAATGGTACCATAATGGTGACAGGGTTGTAGATGAATGATACCGTCAGACACAAAGACAGGGTGACAGACTTAGATGGGGACTTTCCTGTTAACTCTATTTTCAACTTCATACCCATTGGGCTTGTAGGGAATGCTCAAACCTGACATGTAGGTGGAGTCGGTGCCAAGTACCTGCATCCTGCATCAAACCAATGTCAAGTAGCATATAAATTTCTAGTTACAAGCACACCGTGAAAGGTAGTCATGGCATAGCAGGAAACTCATGAATGAGCGATGCTACAGTGTCCTTTCACCAAGAATCAACTAGAAACAAACCATCATGAATATCCAGAAACAAGCATTAAGCTATAAGCTCGCAACATAGTACCACAAGAGAATAATAACATAAAGACGAACACCACATATCATTATGTCATCAATCATCATAAAGGAGTATCATGAGCATGCAAACAAACTAAACTGTAAATCTACACAAGTCAAACTGGTGAAGCAATCACCATCAAGTCTCAAGTCCACAATAACACATAAAAGAGTATCAGGGAAGTAAAAACTATACAAGGGGTATTACAATATATATATATATATGTGTGTGTGTGTGTGTGTGTGTGTTTGTGTGTGTGTATGTATATTTCGGTATATATGTATATATGGGTATGTGTAGGATCATGATGGGCCAAAAAGTGGGGATATGTAAGTAATATGATGGCCCATGTGGTTGACGATTTTTTTTACCCAAAATTGATGAAACGAAAAGGGTTTTTAAAGGAGATTCTCAGCTTTCCACCAATATAAATTATGTTTTACTTTTAATTTAATAAATAATTATTATTCATTTTCTATTTGAATTATGACTAAAGTCATGATTGATAGCCTGATTGAAAAACATCTATAGCTTTCAAAGGGTATCACATTTTTTGAATCCGAAACTTGCATCACATTCTATGCTTTGCATACAATAGGATTAAAAAAAATTGAATTTCATGAAGTTTTGACCAAGTTAAGGTGGTCATACATATGAGTTTTATATTTTTAAAAGTTGTAATAAAAATCATAATTAATTATTTACATGGAAAAATTACAAACAAATATGCATCACATCGAGACAAAAGTCCTCTACTTATATTTAAAATCTTATAAAAAATATTATCATTTTATTATGGTTAGGGTGGTCAGACAGACACCTACTTCTTATTTTTTCCCTAAAATTTAAGTACAACTGAATTGAAATTTCAAATTTTCACCAAATATATTTTAAAAAACAAAAAAACCTAGTAGCTTAGAAACTATATTTAATTTGCTACATATTCTATTCTTACATATTTTTGAAATAATGTAGATAAATTATTCAATTTTTTTATGTCAAGTTGCCTAACTTTGATTTTTCTGAATTTTTGGCCACTTAAGGGCCTTTTTTTTCCATGATAATCCTACACATGCCCATATGTATATGTATGTATGTATATATTTCTATGTATATATGTATATGTTTGTATGTATGTATTTATATGTATATATGTATATACATACATACATACATACATACATACATATATATATACATACATACATATACGTATATACATATAAATATAGCTACATACACATACATATACATATATACATATATACCTACTTATGCATATATATACATACACAAATATATATATATATATATATATATATATATATAACAAAAGTAAGTATATTTCACAAATAACTAGTATATCTATATTTAACCAAAAATATCTATAACATATAGAGATATCCTTCATGATGCATCTATTAAGTGTCTTCAGCTCTAAAGATAGGTATGTTGACAACCTCTACATTTGTAACATACAACCAATATTGATTTCATAATTAAATCAAATTTAAGTGATAATAGTGTAACAACATTATAGAAGATAAAATGTATACAATGTGTCATATATCTAGAGAAATTGAAGAATAGAGAATGATTTCATATTCCTTAAAATAGATTTGTAGGAGGTACACCAAATCATTTATCTTCTAGTAATTTTAATTTTTATTCTTCAACTTATCTAATCAAGTTATTATTTTATTTTATCTTTAATTTTTTTATATCAATCATATATAAGTCGTAGCATTACTCTTCATCCTTGTAGAAAATTTATGGAAGATATATCCAAAAATATAAACCTTATTCTATCTATTTTTCCCAAACCAATACTAACTTTAAAAAGAGTTGAATCTTGTGATTTTTGTATTTTCAATGACTAATCAAATCATAAAGGTATTCGGATTTTGTGGCCCTTTCTTAATTAGAAATTTATGTGCATTTTAATCTTCAAATGGTATCTCTAAATAATTATCAAAATCAATCATAACATATATTGGTAGTTCTAGTGACATAGTTATAATTTTATGTATTATATTTTAAATAAATACTAGAGATCCATTTATAAGATCAACTTCTATCAAAATATTTGTAGTTAACATGACCCTTATCTTTAGCAATTAATATTTCCACATTAAGTTCATGATTTTAACTTCCTTCTAGCGCATTGGAACTACCCACAATTATTGTAATGTTGTGTGCAACAAGTCATTTCAATAAATACAATTTAATTTCTTAATGAACATGCACATTATCATTTATGACAAACACATGAATGCCATTTTTAAACTATCAGTTGGTTGGACCATCTATGTTTTAATATTGGTTCTCGTCATAATAACTTTAAGTCATCAATAGTTGGATTTGCATCTCTTAGATTTATGATTATTTGATAAAACATTTCTTAATTAATATTTTATCCTTCACATCTAGCTATATTATCCAAAGTAATAACTATAATTCTTGTAGTGTTGGAAAATGTACTCCTTTACATTTTCACACTATGTTTGGGTCCATTAATTAACCGGACTTAATTAAGCCTCTAATTGGCCCTATTATGCATTTGCAAGCCTAATTAATTCTAATTTTTGAAAGGGAATCATGATTTAATTAATACAATTATCATTTTTAACACCCCAAAATGAATAGGTCCTGGCAACTTCTAGGTTAGGACCCATTCGCCCTTGGGCGAATGGGTCCTCTTTAGTTGCTTAATTTGAATTTCAAATATGTTTTTGGTAGAATTTTTATTATCCTAAATTCAAATTCAAATGTTGTCTTGTAATGCTTAATTTTTGAGAAATTAAAAAATTGTCTAAAAGCAAGGTATTTTATCAATTCAAAACCTAGGAAATTCATGAGAGCAAAAAGTATAGCAAAGTTTATTGTCAAAGGTGTTCAAGAGTAGATTTATCAAGCATTTGTTGCAACAATCAAGATCTCAAGCATCATGTCAATTTTATCAAGCATCATGCATGTTTTTGGAGCTAACATTGTGATGTAGGTTTCAAGCATTCAATTCAAATTTCAAGCATCGAGGTCACATAATCAATAAATCCATTTCATGCAAGATCAAGACCTTGGAGAGATACTATGTTTCACTCCTTCAAGGGTTTCAAATTAGGGTTTTGGTGAGTTATAACATATATAAATTGTTCATTCATCATTCCTTTCATGTTTCATCATTTCATTTGAAGGTTTAAATACCAAAATATGGTTTGACCAAGGCAAACCCCCATTCACCAAAAACAAACAAATTTCCCTATTGTGTGTTTTGTAGATCTTAGGTTGAAGAAGGATTGAATATCTATCAAAAGAGAAAAATTGTAGAAGTCAAAGTTGCAAAAAGTTGTCAACATTGTCATCAAGCCATAGAAACTCACTTTTAGAATTTATTTCCAATTTTTTTACTATGAAACCCAAAGGAATCGAGAGTGTAGACATAGGACAAGAGGATTGTGAAAATAATTTTTCAACCCTTGTAGTAAGACCCATTCACCCTTGCACGAATGAGTCCTAGGAGGAATCTCAGCAAATCCTTTTTGTCACAGATGCATAAAATCAAGCCCTTCATAGATCTACACTTTCTTTCTAGATTCTGCTAGATTCCTGAGTTGTGTGAAATATTCTTATATTTTTGTTCTTAATAGCATTCAATCTTCTCTTTTCTTTCCTACACATTGGATATGGAAAGGTGATTCAATTTCACCTTATATTTTCATTCTTATGCCAATAGTTTTGGAAGGTTTCTTAATAATTATGTAGTAACAGAAAAAGTATTATTTTTCCTTAATTGATTTGGGAATAATTTTCATCTAATTAACCTAATTTTTCCTATGTTTAATGTGTTGTAATGCATTCACATTGATCTTGGGCCCTCTTTTAATAAAATAAACTTAATGTGTACCTTATTTAAGTGTTGTAACACAATTTCACATTTATCTAGGATCCTTTTAATTAATTGTGGTTAATTGGAGTTAATTAGCCCCTTTAATTCAAATTTATTGTGACACCTCCCGAGGATCTATCCTAAAACCCATGATTCAAATTGCATAGCATTTAATTGGGAAAAATCAAGGTCCTAGAAATTGGTGCTAGGACCCGTTCGCCCTAAGTGGCGAATGGGTCCTCCCTTTATAGGACCCCCCTTTATTATTTGATTCACATGGGTTTTAAGTGATCTTTCATTCCCCAAAGAAATGGTCTTGAAAAACAGTGCTAGGACCCATTTTCCCTAGGTGGCGAATGGGTCCTCCCTTAATGAGGACCCACTTTTTGAATTGCATTTTGGTTGGAACCTAATAATAATTATCTCTAGATCTAGTGTCAACTTGATTTTTTTGAATTTCAGGGTTAATCTCCTAATTTAGTATAAATAAGGGGTTAATTCATATAGTTTCATCCTAAGCAATCCTATATTTTCATGAGTACTCAAGAGTACATTCACAAGAGCATTATAGAGGATTTCAAAGGAATTTCAAGGTATATTATCAAGAGTTTATTGCATCAATTCAAGATCATAACATCTTGACAGGGGTTTAGTGCATTCATGCATGTTGTTGAGCTAAGAAAGTGGATGCGGCATTGAAGATCTACTTGCAAGCATTGTTCACATCTTATTCAAGGATCAATGTCTACATTCTTCATGGCCACTACATGTTAGTTTGCATATTTGCATTACAAGACAACATCCAAGGTATCTACATTACATCATTTCATGTTTCATGCTTCAATTTCCTTATTTCATCATTTGGTTTAATTACCTACAAGGGGTTTCACTTAGGGAAACCCCTATTCACTAACAATCAACAATTTTTTTTCCTCTTGAGTGTGTGTTTGTAGATTTATAGGTTCAATATCAAGTGGAGAAAAAGTTTAGAGAACAGTTACAAAAGTTGTCAAGTTGCAAGATTGACCTTTATAGTGCAAGAACAAAGAAAGGAAGCTACAAAATAAAGTACAAGTTTTCGTGAGCCAACAAACGGAAATCTCAAAGAGTAAACATCAAGAAAAATAACCCAACTCTCAGTCTTAGAAACCCTAACAAGATCTCGTTCGCCACTAAAGGAAAATGAGTCCTTTGTGCACTCAAAGTAGGCTTCTTAAAACAAGGTACACAACTCTTTGAGCTCTAAAAACACTCCTCATATTTGCTATAAAACCTAGGGTCAATTTTTATTATTATTTATATCTCTTGTCCCTCATAATCACATCAAATTCTAATGATTTTTGGTGGGAAATTCTAGTGGTTTATTCTGATTTTGATAAGCCCTAATTTTCACCATCAATCATTTTGGTGAACTCGACATATCAGAACATTGCAATTTTTTGATTTTAAATTCTTTGATTGCATCCTAGGGTTAGATCTTGCATTCACTTGCATCTTATTTGTATTGAATTAATATCTCATTTAGGGTTTCTTGCATTGCATTTACAATGGCATCTCATTTAGGGTTTAGATTTGCATTTTTTGCATCTTTTTAAATATGAAAAATACAAAAAACAAATCAGTCATTGTGCATCTCATTTATATCTCATTTATTTTTATTTGAAAATTAAAAAAAAATTGCATTTCAACATAGGTCCTTGCATTCATCTTTTCATTCCATTTTCACCTTGCATTTCTGGAAAATCTAAAATTGAAACTCATAGCCTCAGACCTTGATTGAAAGACACTATTGAAATCTTGCAAATCATTCAAAAATAGTTTAAAAATACTTAACTAGGACCCATTCACCCTTATTGGTGAATGAGTCCCTTATTAGGTTTGTAGTGTCAAAAAATGTTGTCGGGGACATTTTGTTGGAATTATGTGCCTTAATCTCACAGGATGAAACCTCTGAAAGAGAAAAGTCGGTGTGACATTCTTACTGTTTGGCCGACTAGCAGTTGTGCAACCTTATGGAATGCTCAGGTTTCCAAGACCTTTGTGATGTCTTATCGACTGAAGCTATCGCTGTGACATTTATTTTTGTTGTGATCTCTCTCCTCCCGGTAAGAACTCTCACCGACTGTGGTTCATAGTGGTTGTCGGGGAGACTTGGGGTGACAAATTTTATCAAGGAAAGATATGAGCATTCGGTAGGAAGTCTTACCGACAAGAGATGTCTCGCCGAATGGTTATACACTTGGAGTCATCGGTGTAACATGTGACTTCGGTAAGAACTCTTGGCGACAGATGGTATGTCTCACTGAAAATGTTACAATTGGAGCCATCAAAGTAACATGGATGCTTCGGTATAACATCTCAGCGACTGTGTAAGTCTCACTGATGGGAATACTGGTGTCGATGTGACTTTTGAACATCAGTATGATCTCTTGGCGAAAGCGGCAGTCTCACCGACTGTTATGAGCTTGGTATGATGTCTCACCGAAAGCGGTAGTCTTGCCGATAGTGCTACATGTGGGGATTGTCAATATGAATTCTTGGCGATATGACTTGTCTCGCCGATATTTTTGCTTGATGGATATTGGTATGACTTAAAGATCTATGAGACTCTTGGCGATAGAAATCTTTCCGATAGAGCTTCACAATATAGATTTGTGTTTGGTGTAACCTCTTGTCGAAGGTGATGTCTCTTGGCGATAACGATAATCAGGTCTTGTGGCATCGGGGAGACACGGTTAGTGTCTCACTGACATGCGAACACAGTTTGAATGCTTTGACTAATTGAAAGACTATCCTACGTGGTGTGTCTTCAACCAATCAGAGAGCAGAATGGGAACCGCTAGCCGTTGAACTATTATGGCCATTTCTGTGAGGAAGTTCAACAGACCGGGAATGACATGGATATACTTGGAGATCGATGATGATGTTCGGTTGAACGATTAGTGGGATGAACAGTTCGATGTGTGATCAGTGTTTGTGAATTCAATTATGAGAGAATTGTAACTTGAATGTTTTGTACAAGGTTGATCAAGGATTATGATGTTGTAAATTGACATCAAAGAGTGATGCTCATACTCTGTATGTAATTTGATTACTATAATACAAAGAGGTTTTTTCTTGGTGTGGTGAGTTTTTCTCCCGTAAGGGTTTTCCCACCTAAATCTGGTGTTCATTTGTGTATGTTAATTTCTCTATTTCTGTTATTTATTTCAAGTGTATCTTAATTAGACTGTAATTGAAAAATTTTAAAGTCACCTCTACATTCTTCCCTGAGGTTTTGACGTTAGGAGAGTTAGTTCCGCACCTTAGCTTTCTTTACAAGTGGTATCAGAGCCTGGCTAGTTGTGTTATCCTTGTGGGTATGTTGGGTTTTTTGTGTCAATTTTTGTTCAATGGGAGTCTTGTAGAATTTTGGTAATTCAAATTATAGGTTAAGATGGCGAGCACGTTAGGAAAGATTTAAATTTAGAAATTTAATGGCAGAAATTTTGAGTTGTGGAAACTTAAAATGGAAGATCTTTTGGTTGATCATGATCTTTGGATTGTTTTTTCTGGAGCGAAGCCTATAGGCATGAAGCAAGAGGATTGGGACCTTGCAAATAGAAAATCAAAGGGGCTGATAAGGCTCTATTTAGCAGATTTTGTTCTTCTGAATGTTCATGAAGAAAAGACTGGCAGCTATTTATCAGGACAAGTCCTTGGTGAATAATATGTTCTTGAGGAAGAAGCTGTACACTTTGAGAATGCAGGAAGGAGGGTTTGTTGTTGATCATTTGAACGCATTCAACATGCTAATTGCATAGTTAACATTGTTTATGCTGTTATTATGTTCTTTGATTCTTGATCACCTGGTGATGGATTTACGACATCCAGTTTTAAGATAGAAGATGTTGTTGCTTCTTTGTTATTAGAAGAAATGAGAAGGAAATCTTCTGAGATGGTGAAGGAGGCTCTTGCTATTAGAGGCAGATTGAAAGAAAAAGGCAAGAAGAAGGACAAGAAGTCCAAGTCCAAATCAGAGGGGAGGTCAAAGTCTCCTGGCAAGAAGTCCAAGGTGAAGTGCTGGAATTGTGGGAAACCTGGTCATGTCCGAAAGGATTGCAAAGAGGAGAAAAAGAAGAAGAAGAATTCTTCCGACAATAATTCTTCTCAGAGTGATGCAAACACCTTCATTGCAGCCTTGGCTACACAGGCATCAGATGATGTCTGGCTGATTGATTCTGGAGCATCTTTCCACATGACATCTCATAGAGACTGGTTCATGAAGTATGAAAAATACGATGGTGGAAAGGTGTATTTGGCAAGTGATTCATCTTTGGAAATAGTTGGTTGTGGAAGAGTCAGAATTCAATTCCCTGATGGAAGAGTGAAGGAAATCAATGATGTAATGCATATACCAGGTCTGGCTCGAAACTTACTTTCCGTTAGTATGTTGAATGATATTGGAGTGCAAGTCACATTCTCTGGAAATGGCTGCAAGATGACTAGAGGCTGTATGGTGCTAGCAAGGGGTGCTCGAATTGGTACCTTGTATAAGCTAGATGCACATGTTGTGCAATGCAATAGTATCTCTGTAAAGTCACAGAAAGCTACTCATGGAGAAAAGAAGGTAATAGTTCCTGATGGTGTAAACTCTATGGAAGTTAAACTTCTAGCAGAAAAGACTATGCTCTAGAGGCATCATAGGCTAGGCTGCATTGGAGAGAAAGGTTTAAAAACCTTGAAGAATAAAAGCCTGGTTGAGGGGCTTGATGATTGTAACCTCGAATTTGAGTTTTGTGAACATTGTATATATGGTAAACAGTACCATGTTTCATTTTATTCTAGTCCTCACAAATCTTCTGGTTTGCTTGATTATATACATTCTGATGTTTTTGGTCCAGTGAATGTTCCTTCTTTGTCTAAGTCAAGGTAGTATGTATCGTTCATTGATGATTATTCAAGAAGAGAATTTTTTTATTTTTTGAAAATTAAATCAAAAGTGTTCAGTCGGTTTAAGGAGTTTAAGAACCTTGTAGAAAATCAGACTGGAAGGAAAATAAAATGTTTAAGGACTGATAATGGCGGTGAATTTTGTTTTGATGAATTTGACAGGTATTGTAAAGATCATGGAATTAAAAGACATAAAACTACACCTTACACTTTGTAGCAAAATGGAGTTGCAGAAAGGTTCAACATGATAGTGATGGAAAGAGCATGAAGTATGCTGAGCAGTGCTAGCTTGGAGGAGAAGTTCTAGGCTGAGGCAGTTGCTACAACATGTTACTTGATAAACCGTTCTCCTAATTCTACTCTTGTTGAGAAAAAACCTTTGGAAGCATGGTCTAGTAAGAATCCCTCTCTAAGACACATTCATGTTTTTGGCTGTGAGGCATATGCATATGTGTTGAATGAGAAAAGATCTAAATTGAAAAACAAGGCTATCAAATGTATTTTTATTGGCTATAGTGTTGGCATAAAAGGATACAAGCTTTGAAATTCTGATACAGAGAAGGTTCTATATAGCAGAAGTGTTATTTTTTGTGAGCTGAAGCCTTCTACTTTGGATCTGCAGTCAAAGATAAAATTAGAAGATAAAAAGAATGTAGTTGAAATTCCTCACGGATAAAAGAGGAATTGAAAATTCAAAATTACACTGAAACTAAGGAGAGCTCAAGTAGTTCTAAAGTTCTAAAGAAGAAGAAGAACCTCAGCCTCAACAAGTGAGGAGGTCAACTCGTGAAAGAAAGCAACCTAATAGGTATGGGTTCTCTTTGATAGATTCCACTTGTTCCTAAGCTTTAATTTCTAGCACTGATGAGCCTAGGACTATGAAATAGGCATTTAGAATGTCTGATTCAAACTCTTGGTTGGAAACCATGAATGAAGAAATGGCATCATTAGAAAATAATGATACTTGGAGTTTGGTGCCCTTGCCTAAGGAAAAAAAGCTAGTGTTTGTAAATGGGTATTTAAAAAGAAAATAGGTCTGGATGGCAATGTGGAAAAATATAAGGCAAGGTTGGTTCGAAGGGTTATTCCGGTAGAGAATTGATTATGGAGAAATTTTTTCTCCTGTAGCTAAGCTGATGTCTATCAGATTTCTCTTGTCACTTGTAGTAGCGTATGACTTAGAGATTGAACAGATGGATGTGAAGACAACATTTCTTCATGGTGTCTTGAAGAAGAAATTTATATGTCCCAGCATGAGCACTTTGTGGAAAAGGTAAAGAAAAATTGGTTTGCAAGTTGAAAAAATCTCTGTATGGATTAAAACAATCTCCTAGAATGTGGTACCAGAAGTTTGACACTTTGTTTTGTCATTGGGGATTTGTAAGATCAAAATATGATCATTGTGTGTATTCAAAGCTGAAAGTGATCGATTTCTTATTATTGCTCTCTATGTTGATGATATGTTGTTCATAGGCAATAGTAAGTTAATGATTTTTGATCTTAAGTCTCAGTTGTCTGCAAAGTTTGAAATGAAAGATCTTGGTGCAGCAAGGTATATTCTAGAAATGGAAATAACCAGGGACAGGAAGAGTAGAAAACTTTGGCTCAGTCAGAGTAAGTATATTAAGACTGTTCTAGAGAAATTTTTTATGACTGACTGCAAGCAGCTAGTTGTTCCAGTTTTGCAAGGAACGAAGCTATCTATTAAGACTGTCCAAAATCTCCTACTGAGATGGAGGACATGACTAGTGTGCCTTATTCTAGTGCGGTTGGCAATCTAATGTGTGCAATGGTCTGTACAAGGCTAGACATTGCCCAAGTAGTGGGAGTACTTAGTTAGTTTATGGCTAATCCTAGAAGGACACATTGGGGTGCTATGAAAAGAGTATTCAGATATTTGAAGGGCACTTCAGAATATGCTTTGTGTTACCATGGGAAGTTGGTTGAATCACAAAGGACTCTCAGTATTTGAGGCTATGTGGATTCTGATTGGGCAGAGGACATTGACAGCAGAAGATCCACCAGTAGATATATTTTCATGTTGAATGGTGGTGCCGTGAGTTGGATGAGTAAGCGGCAAGCTGTAGTCACTTTGTCCACTACAGAGGTAGAGTACATGGCAGTAACACATGCCTGTAAAGAAGCAATTTGGTTAAAACATTTGTGTTCTAACATTGGTTTTGATGCAGGGAAAATAACAATTTACAGTGCCAGTCAGAGTGTTATTTGTTTGGAAAAGAATCCTACTTTCCATGCCAGGATGAAACATATAGATGTACAGTATCATTTTGTATGAGATATGGTGGAGGATGGAAAGGTCTCTTTAGAAAAAGTGGATACTCTGGAGAATGTTGCAAATGTATTGACGAAGCTAGTGAGCACAGACAAGTTTGGGTGATGTGCTAGTTCGATGGGTCTTAGTGCCCATGAATTTTAGTAGTTTTGTTGTACTCTGGAGGTTCCTGTGTGATCTTCGTCAAGTGGGAGATTGTTGGAATTATGTGCCTCAATCTCACAGGCTGAAACCTCTAAAAGAGAAAAGTCAGTGTGACATTCTTACTGTCTGGCCGACTAGTTGTTGTGCAACCTTGTGGAATGCTCAGGTCGCCAAGACCTTTGTGCTATCTTACCGACTGGACCTATCACTGTGGCATTTCTTGTCATTGTGATCTCTCGCCGCCTAGTGATAACTCTCACCGATTGTGGTTCATAGTGGTTGTCGGGAAGACTTGTGGTGATAGCAGTTATCAGGGAAAGATATGAACATTCAGTATGAAGTCTTACCGACAAGAGATGTCTCACTGAATGGTTATACACTTGGAGTCATCGGTGTAACATGTGACTTCGGTAAGAACTCTTCGCGACATATGGTATGTCTCACTGACAGTGTTACACTTGGAGTCATCGAAGTAACATGGATGCTTCGGTATAACGTCTCAGCGAATGTGTAAGTCTCACCAATGGGAATATTGGTGTCGATGTGACTTTTGAACATCAGTATGATCTCTTGACGAAAGTGGTAGTCTCATCAACTGTTATGAGCTCGATATGATGTCTCACCGAAAGCGGTAGTCTTGTCGATAGCGCTACATGTGGGGATTGTCGGTATCAAGTCTTGGTGATATGACTTGTCTCGCCGACAGTTTTGCTCGATGGATATCGGTATGACTTAAATATCTATGAGACTCTTGGCGATAGGAGAACTCTTGCCAATAGAGCTTCACAATATGGATCTTCATTCGGTGTAACCTCTTGCTGAAGGTGATGTCTCTTGGTGATAACAACAATCAGGTCTTGTGGTAGCGGGGAGACACAATTAGTGTCTCACCGACATGTGAACATAGTTTGAATGCTTTGATTGATTGAAAGACTATCCTACATGGTGTGTCTTCGACCAATTAGAGAGCAAAATGGGACCCGCTAGTAGTTGAACTGTTATGTCCATTTTTGTGAGGAAGTTCAACAGACCAGGGATGACATGGATATACTCGGAGATTGATGATGATGTTCGGTTGAACGATCAGTGGGATGAACAGTTCGATATGTGATCAGTGTTTGTGAATTCAATTATGAGAGCATTGTCACTTGAATGTTCTGTACAAGGTTGATCAAGGATTATGCTATTGTAAATTGACATCAGAGAGTGAAGCCCGTACTCTGTATGTAATTTTATTACTATAATACAAAGGGGTTTTTCTTGGTTTGGTGGGTTTTTCTCTCGTAAGGGTTTTCCCACGTAAATCTGGTGTTCATCTGTGTATGTTAATTTCTCTGTTTTTGTTATTTCTTTCAAGTGTATCTTAATTGGATTGTAATTGAAAAAATTTTAAGTCACCTCTGCATTCTTCCCTGAGGTTTTGGCGTTAGGAGAGTTAGTTCCGCACCTTAGCTTTCTTTACACATTTTCACTCTTGTTTGGGCCCTCCTTGTGAAACCGAGCTTAATTTTGCCTTGATTTAGTGTTGTAATGTGGTTGACACATTCACATTAGGTCTTGGGCCCTTGTGAACTAATGTATTTGAATTGTACCTTACTCAAGTGTTGTGAAGTTTTGTAACACATTTTCACACTTTTCTAAGGTCTTGTTAATTAATTACACCTAATAAATCTCTTTTTAACCTTAATCTTTCCTTATTTCTAAGTGTTGTAAAGTGTCGTAACACACTTTCACACATTTATATGATTTTCATCAATAATTGGGATTTCTTATGCTTTATTTGGCCCTATTTTGCATCCACAAGCCTCATTTAATGCATTTTTTTGAGGATAATCTTGACACCAATCATTATCCAATCATATTTTAGGTGTTTCATGTTTAAATGGCATTGATTTAGTGATATGGGACTCATTTTCCACCTTGGGTGAATGGGTCCCACCTATATCTTTTGGTCTTGAACTTAGTTTCACACATTTCTAGGCATTTTTAAAAATGGCCTCAAAATTTAGGCCTTGTGGGACTCATTCACTACCTTGGGGAAATGAGTACCATGTGGCCCAAAATCAAAATTAATTCAAAATTTTGGCAGTATTTTATTCTCCTAGATTTGATGTCAGCTTGTAGTTTTGTAATTTTGGAAATTCTTTCATAATTGAGTATAAATACAAGGTTCTTTCATTCATTTTCAACCAATACTTTTGTGAGAACACTCCTAATAGAAAATTGAGTTCACAAGAGCATTCAAGTGTCTTCAACAATAGATTATCAAGAATTTTAGAGCAACATTCAAGCATCAATCATCATGTCAAAGATTTCATGCATCATGTTTGTTATTGTGCCAACATTTGTAATGTAGGGTTTATAATTCAAGCAAGTGTTTCATTTAAGATCAACATCATTCAAGAAAGATTCAAAGTCTACATCCATTGTAGCCATTTCAAGTATATTTGTAGCATTTTATTGCAAGGGTTTGGTGAGCTGCAACATTTTCATTTGTTCATTGATCATTCTCCCATTTTATTTGATTTCATTTCAAGGATTGATTTCCAAAACAGGGTTTGACCAAGACAAACCCCTATCTACTAACCCCACAACATTTTCTCCTCTCCTTTTGTGTGTGATTTGCAGGTTTAGGTTGCAGATTTCTTAAGGAGCAAGATTGGAGAAAATTTGTCAAGAGCTCAAAGTTGTCAAAGTTTTCATTAAGCCTTAGAGAACCCTGGAGAAGACCTACATGTTACAAATCAGAGATTTAGATCCAAAAATCACTCGGGAAGAACAAAGTAGACAAAGAAGTGCAAGATGAGCCTTTGAAGTTTCAAAAAATCCCAAATAGACTGATTCACCACTTCTAGCAAGTGAGTCCTAGTTCCAATCAAATTTAAGGATTTTGCATATTCAGATACCCATTAGGTAGATTCTTGTTCCCACATAATTTTCCAGAAACTGTATTGATTCACCCAGATCGGAAGATGAGTCCCAATCAACATTAAAAGTAGATTTTCTTGTGTTCTAGACCTCCATCTAGTCATCTCCAGGTTCTTAGGTTCACACCTTCCTTTCTATAGTTTTTTTGTTTCATTTCATTCACTTTTCTAGGTCATTTCATAGGTCATTGCATTGAATTAGGGTTTGATATTACATCTTGTATTTCGTTATCTTTTCCAAGTATAAACTTGGTGGTGAACCCCTTATTAGATCATATTGAGCCCCTAGGAAAACCCTCTTGCAAGATCTCTTTCCCCTTTGCATTGAGATCTCAAAGGTTGTTCTTGAGTGAAAGTTAGTGAAAATTTCCCTTTTAGGTCCTAAACCCTAAGAGAGGAAAGAAAAACAATTTTCCACCTTTCATTTTGGTGAACCTTCATTTAGAACATCATAATTCTAATTTGGAGTGCATTATCATCTTAGATTTGGCTTGCATTAACATTGCATTAGGGTTTACATTAGTTAAATTGCATTCTAGGGTTCCAAATTTTGCATTAATGAAAGCTCATATAGCCTACATTTTTGCACCTCATTTTACTGAAAATCATTCAAAATATGCATTTGCATCTTAGATAGAGATCATAAAACATAAAAAGCATAAATTTCAATTGAAAAATTTATAAAATTTTGAAAAAAAAATCCCTACTAGGACTCATTCGCCACCTTGGGCGAATCAGTCCCTTTACATATTCTACATTGCACTTTTTGGCATTTAAAGTTTAGTTTTTTGAGTTTCTTTTTTCCTTTTTGTTTTAGTTTGCAAAATTTTTGTTATAAGCATTTCATTTTTCTTAGCTTACATTGCATTTACATTCACCTTGCATTTAGTATCCCTTGTATTAGTATTTGATGTTATATTGTAGTAAGATGAAGTTCGAGACTCATGTCATCCTGTGATAGCACAATCGTTGTGGATCTTGGGTTGTCTAGCTCTTTCACTCCTAGTATTGACACTAGTACACTTGGTATGGATCATACCCTTAACAACTCCTTTCCTTCAAGTAGTGTGATGCAAGTTGAAATAAGGAATGATAGTGGCCCACAAGAAAACATAATTCAAATTAATGAGGACCTAGAAAACATACAACATCAATTGGAAAATGACAACATTTCAACTACTTCCATCCCTACTATAGACAACATTCACCGCATGCTTGAAAGTGAAGATGGACTTGACCTTGTGAAAAAAATAGTTCAAATCTTTGGAAAACACCTCACCCCAACCACTAGTTGTCCTTTACCTACAAGCAATGTCACAAGCCAAGGAGGACCTCAAATTCCTCCTCCCACAACAATGCCTCAATACCTACCTATACCAACCCTTAAGTCATAACAACAATGCAAAAAACTAGAGATGTGACTCTTTCCTTGGGTATTCCTGCTAGCATTCC
>VDFB02256486.1:50631-74022 GCA_007258455.2 Sequoia sempervirens | reverse complement strand
ATATGTATATGTATATATATATATATATATATATATATATATATATATGAGAATAAATAAATAAATACACACACACACACATATATATATATATACATGAATATATTTAAAAATGTGAAAGAATATTTCAAATATGATTATGAATATATTTAAATTACATGCTGAGTTATGATTATGTGTTATTTATGTTTTTTTTTAAATGGAGTGTTTCCTAAATGTAAATATATGAGTATATAAATATATACATATATATATACTAAATTAAAAATAACATTTTAATCTA
The DNA here is from genome assembly GCA_007258455.2 of Sequoia sempervirens. Classification (NCBI taxonomy): domain Eukaryota; kingdom Viridiplantae; phylum Streptophyta; class Pinopsida; order Cupressales; family Cupressaceae; genus Sequoia; species Sequoia sempervirens. The sequence continues at coordinate 73,739 of VDFB02256486.1, read as the reverse complement.
AATTAGAGGTATTCAACTTGCAAATGGAAAACTACAATTCCGTGTTTTAGTTCAACTGAAAATTGAGAAATAGAATCCTTATGCAAATGAAAATTTAGAGATTCACATAGATGCAATTTTTATGTGGAATGCAAGATATTGATTTATTGAGTTGTGGGAATAATTTTGAGATTTTATTTATTAACGGTTATTTTCTTTTTCAAAGATATTGGAAACTTATATACCATGCAACAAACGTGGAATTAAATATGTATAAGAAAGAGTTGAATGATTTTGAGAAAAAGCTTGAAATATTATAAACTTGAGGTCCAATTAATGCTACATGCATTTTCTTTTATGAAACCACTTCTGGGACAGGATGTCGAGTGTGGATTTCTAGAGACGATAGTTTCCCTTTTCGAAACTATCACTTTTTGTTATTTTGTTGCTTGGCAAAGCATATGCACCATTGAAATAGATGGAATTTTAAAAGCCTAGATATTATTGATATTAGTCTCTGCCACATCCTGCATGCAAGAGATTGTCATTCTAGATTTAGATTGCATATAGGCATCAAGCTTTCATCGAGAGTTCCCTCCTGCTTCTCCGTTCCAGGTTGCTAGGCTCCTCATCAAGGTCAAAGTTTTCTTCGAGCTAGAAAGAAATCAGGGGAAGTATTATGCTTCATGGTTGGACAAAAAGGGTGCCTGGACCCACTCTTGGTCTTGGCTTTGCAGAAGACAAAGCAGTGTCATGGTAGTTGAGCACTAAGGATTTCTCATCATATGGATACTTATATATATATATATTTCTTGGATTACCTTGTATGGATTGCATAGCCAATTGTAACTTAATTTATGAACTTGATGTTTAATAATTGATATGTACTTACACATGTAACATTGAAATATATGTTGTGACAATACTTGATGTAAAATTTTACCTTCGACATTGTAATTAGTTGAAAGAAATCTTATTAATATATATATATATATATTGTTTCATTATTCTTATGCGGAAATGAATTTTGTGTCAATACCCTTAATTGGAAATGTGAATATTCTTTGAGATTTCCATATTTAGTAAGTAAGGTTGATGTACCTTTACATATAGCTTCATTTCTTTGTTCTTGCAAGTTATAAAGGTCAATCTTGCAACTTGACAACTTTTGTAACTTTGCTCTAAACTTCTGCACTTGATCTTCAACTAGTAAATCTACAAACACACACTCAAGAGAAGAAAAACTTGTTGATTGTTAGTGAATATGGGTTATCCTAAGTCAAACCCCTTGTAGGTAATTAAACCAAATGATGAAATAAGGAAATTGAAGCATGAAACATGAAATGATGTAATGTAGATACCTTGGATGTTGTCTTGTAATGTAAATCTACAAACTAACGTGTAGTGGTCATGAAGAATTTAGATCTTGATTCTTGAATAAGATGTGAATAATGCTTACAAGTAGATCTTCAATGCTACATCCACTTTCCTAGCTCAACAACATGCATGAATGCACTAAACCCTTGTCATGGTGATATGATCTTGAATTGCTACAATAAGCTCTTGATAATCTTCCTTGAAATACCTTTGAAATGCTCTATAATGCTCTTGTGAATGCATGCTTGAGTGCTCATGAAAATATAGGATTGCTTAGGATGAAAATTTGTGAATTAAGCCCCTATTTATACTAAATTAGGATATTAATTCTGAAACTCAAACAATTCAAGCTGACACTAGATCTGGAGACAAACATTATTAAATTCATACTAGAATGAAATTTAGAAAAGGGGGTCCTCATTAAGGGAGGGCCCATTTTCCACATAGGGTGAATGGGTCCTAACACCATTTTCTAGGACCATTCCTTTGGGGGATGAAAGATCACTAAAAACCTATGTGAAATCAACTGATAAAGGGGGGTCCTATAGAGGGAGGAACCATTCACCACCTAGGGAGAATGTGTCCTAGCACCAATTTCTAGGATCTTGATTTTTCCCAATTACATGTTATGCAATATCAATCATGGGTTCTGAGATAGATCCACAGGAGGTGTCACAAATAAGGCTTAAATTTGAATTAAAGGGGCTATTTAACTCCAATTAACCACAATTAATTAAAAGGATCGTAGATAAATATCAAAGTGTGTTACAACACTTAAATAAGGTACACATTAAGTTTATTTTATTAAAAGAGGGCCCAAGATAAATGTGAATGCATTACAACACATTACAACATTAAACCTAGGAAAAATTAGGTTAATTCAATAACAATTATTCCCAAATCAAGTAAGGAGAAAGGATATTTTTTTTGTTACTAAATTTCTCCCCCACTTTAGTGAGAGGATGACACTATGTCAAACTCACACTAAAGTATAAATTCAAGATGCTTAAGTATGCAACAACAAAGATAGATAATAATACCATGTCAAAGGCCAACAAATAAAAACAAAAGGATCAAGCACAACCGTCCCAACGTGATGTAGAATGGGTTTGTTCTTCCCTAACATATGTTGCTCACTCTGGGGCAGTGGAACCTCAGTCTGTCCACTAGGTGAGTTGTCCCAATGAAGTGGAAAATGAGAGAATCATATTAGCCTCTCATACCATACTGAAGTTATCCTCCTGACAACTTTGATAAGGCACCACAATGTAATGCATTTGTAACTGCTTTTGTAATGTAAAATTTTGTTAAAGGGGATTTTTCTTTGTTCATGTAAAGGCCTTATTCTTAAGGAGCATTGTGCCTAATGTCTCCAAGAGAGGATGAGTAAAAGGTGTCAGATCGTCACTCATGGGATGCCTCATTTGCATCATGCCATGATGGTAGATTGTACACTCTTGGATGACATCAAACCCAATGACACCACTAATTAGAGGACACATCACAAGAATAAAGAAAAATCACACCATGAAATTTTGTCAAAAGATGTCATCAATGTATGCCCTCACTTTAAACTGATTTCTACACCATTACTATGAGCAATTGCTTTAAAGTAGCCAAATTTCTTTCCTAAGACATGAGAGCTTTCCTCAAAAAACCCTATGCCAAGTCATATGTTTCTAAAACAAGCTGCATCATGAAATAGGAAGGAAGGGTTTCCCTCACAAATACATCAGGGATCTATGGATTTGGGGTCAGTTTTTCGTTGCTACGATGTTGTCATAGAGCACAAAACTATCATAATTCTCCAAATACTCATAGGAATGGAAGAATGACACAAAGAGTGTGAAAACAAAGAAAAATCCTTTCGAGTCAACATGAAAGAGACCTAAATGTCTTGATTCCTTGCGTCATCCCCAAAAGGAAAACACACTACAAGTGAAAAATGATAAAATATTTTTTTTTGGGTCAACATGGAAGAGACCTAAATGTCTCGACACCTTGCGTCATCCCCAAAAGGAAAATACAAGACAGGTGAAATGATTACAATATATAGAAGAATGAAAGGTGCATATAGAGGAATGCACAAAAAAGAGAGAGATATATCAAACAAAACAACATGGGGGATCACATTACACACATGCAAAAAGAAAACATGAAAAATCAAAAGACTAGTAAGGAACATGCGATTCAACCTAAAGCAGGTCGTCTGCATCCCAATCTCGGTCAGTGTAAATGGAAGGTGAAAAAATAGCCAAAGGGACAAGAGCAAGTGTCAAACTAGGGGAAGCACCAGGTTCAACACTCTTTTTAAGAGATTTATCATTTAAGACCATGTAGAAGAAGAAAACAATGTATTCAACTCATCATATAGTTGTTCATCAATCTTTTGATGTCAATGTCATCATCTAGATTTATCACAATGGGAGGTTGAATAACAATGTCTGTGCAAGGTTCTTGTTTATGTTGTGGTGAAGGTATAGGATAATCATTCCTTGCTTTAGGTAGGTTTGGATTTTTATTTTCTATGTTGTTTTTGTTTTCTTGAGTTTTCAATCTATGAGAAATAGTATGATGTCTACGCCTATGCTCTCTAGAACTTCAATTTCGTTTCAATCTATTGTCAATTTGTGTTTTTGTAAGAGCAGGTTTGTCAATCATAGCTTCCTTCTCTTCCTTGGGAGAAATAGAAGAAACAACAATAGGTTGCTCCACCACTTTCTCTTTGGATTTATAAACTTGTTTGACTCTAGGAGGAACGACGAGATTGTTTTTGTTAGATCTTGTGGTCTTTTGTAGGAAATTTTAGGAGGTTTTATTATAGGTTGTTATTGTATGTTTGAAAGTACTTTTGGTTTGATCAGTGCTTCATCAAGGATAGGTGTTTCATTTATAGGTTGAGGCATGTTTCAAAGGGATAATTTTTTTATTTTCTTTGCCTTGAAATTTTGATATGATTTGAAAAAGAAATCCTCACGAGGCTTGATGGGTTCATAGGCTTGGGCCAAAAGAAATCTAGTGAAAAATTCCATTGGGCTGATGTAGGATTAAATCCACTATGATGCACAGTGAAGATATCATTTCCAAATGGAAACTTTAGACATTTATGCACAACCGAAGGGATGCCATCCATGGAGCGAAGCCATGGATAGCCTAGCTTCACATGAAATCGATTCGATTGTGGAATGATGGAAAATGAGACAGTTAATGTTTTTGGTCCCACTTTTAAAGGGTGATCTATCGCTTGCCTATCTTAGGGAAAGCAAACCCATTATGCATCTTGATCCATATTTTTAGTTTGTTGTGTGTATCTTTATATATTTCATGCACATATGGGTGATCCCACAATACTGGTTTACAATTTTTGGCCAAACTAGGCACTGAACTAATTTTTTTCCAACTAAATCTTCACTTTCGGACACCTATAGTGGCTAAACTATGAGGAATTTGAAGATGATGCAAACTAGTTATTTGTGACATTTTATTTGTAGATTCTAAATTCAAAATTTTTGGAATCATATTGCACTTCTTTTTCCATATCCTTTGAAAACTAGTTTTTTTCAGTAAACACCATTTTTAAGGAGTGATGTTAACTGTATACAACATAACTCTTTTTCTGTGAAGGATAAAATTCTAAGTTTTATTGAATTTAGATTTGGGTGAAATCACAATATTGCGTCTCACTTTTTTTCCAAGATGGACATTTACATCAATATTTTTAATTGAATCTTCATCTTCTAAGACCTATAGCAACTAAACCATTAAGAATTTGAAGATGATGCGAACTAGTGATTTGTGGAAATTTGTGTGTAGATTTTAAATATATATATTTTTTAAAAATGAAATAAATCATGAATCTTTCAGCATCTCCTTTAATAACTAGTTTTAAATAGAAAACAACATTCTTAGAAAGTAACATTTGTGTCGTACAACTTGATGTAACTTTTATTCTATACAGGATAAAATTCTAAACTTTGAAATATAGATTCTCAACATCAATACCTAGGGAAAGGATATTTTTTCATAATTTTTTGTTACATATATATTTTTCAATTAATTTTTTAAGTCACTGTAACTATAATTTGTACATGCATGTGTGATGTACAACCTAACTTCTTGTGTATATATCGAAATCCATTTTTTTCTTTTTTTAGTGAAACAAGGACATCAATACCAAGGGAAAGGGTATTTTTTGAATATTTTTTTTACAATGGTTTACTATTTTTCCACCTCTGTAAAACAAAGAGCTTGATGTTTAGAGAAAAAGCTATGTTCACTAAAAGTTAAAAATTAAATACAAGACAAGATTAAAATGCATCAAAACTACATTTGTTGGAAAGATCGTTCCAAGGTCTACAATCTTGCAAAAGATCATTTCTAAATTGCATTATTTAATCCATCAAAAGGTAAAGAAAATGTGTTTTTTTGCCAAAATTTTGATAGGTGTGAAGGATACTCCATTGTGGGTATGATTTAATACTAAAGGGATTCTATCCAAGGGGGTTTGATCTAAGGGGGTATTATCTATCATTATTCAATTAAAACCCTGTATATGGAACCTCTCAAGGCTAAATTTATTAGTTTTTCCAAAAAAAGTGACTTCAGGAAAAAAACATGCCCCAAAATGAGACACACTATTGTGGTAGCATCCATTTCTAACTACAATATCTAGTGCATGGAATTGGTTTCATAGAATTTCATTGACTATTTTTTCCTTAATCAAGTTTTGAAGTCAAACCAATTACAATTCAGACATAGGAAAACTGTATACAACATAAAAAAATTTGTATGTATTGAAATTCATTTTTTTTTGTTGGATCAAGGACATCAATATCTAGTGCATAGATATTTTTCAATTTTTTGATAATTTATATTTTTTCCACATATGCAAAATGGAGGCTTTTATTTTCTGTCCTATGTTTAAATCAAACCAAAAAAAAAATACATAATAAAACCAAAACATATTAAAATCATATTCATTGGATAGCTTGTTCCAAGAAATACCATCATCCAATTGTTGTGAAGTCTCCCTCCATTTCATCCTCCCAACTTGAGCTCAAGGGAAAATTTTGGGAGATTTTTGGTGCCAGAGGGGCTTAGAAGGGGAGGGGTTTTAGGGACCTGGGGTTTGAGAAAACCCCCCTTGGAGGTTTTCTCAAACCTGGGTTCACTCAAACCCCCCTTGGAGGTTTTCTCAAACCTAGGTTCACTCAAACTAGGGTTCAAGCGAACCCCCTTTCCACAAAGTTTTCTTTTGTTTTTTTTCCTAGGAAATGAGAACTATGGTGGGACCCAACATTTAATGGATTTTCTCAAATGGGGGTTCTAGTCAACCCCCTTTGGGTTCACTTGAACCAAATGTTCATATGAACCCCCAAAAACCAAATTTTTTTGCATGGGGGCATTTTTTGTAATTTTCCTTCCTCACTAGAATTGTAAACTAGCTTTGTGGGTTTACCCATTTAAGAATTCTTTAGTGCTCACATTCTCTCCACATATGGGATCAATTAATATCCCATTAGTGGGATTATCATTGATTTGGCCAGTTATGTAAAAAGGACCATCAAGTGCACATTTGAGTATGCCATTTTGTGAGAAAGCAATGTTAAGAGATTTTTTAGTTAAGCCCTTACAAGGGTTAGCTTCGATAAATGCTACCACTTTCCCTATGGATGTGGTTTCATATGATCATTATCCATGTTAACATTGTTCTGAGTTTCAGTAGGAGGATTGACTATGGCATGTATATTATTACTATCTTGTTTGTTCAAATACTCATGAAAGAATCAACTAAGGCTATAGATGAATTGTGTTTCATTTTGAGTTTTAATAACTTTCCTTAGATTTTGTATAATGGGAACCATGCTAATGTCTATGCATTCACTAAGGATATGGGCTTGTAAGTTTTCTAGTTGTTCACCTATTTTGTCAATAATATCATACACATTGATTTTAGGAAGTGAAGTCATTGGAAATGAGGTATGCAAACTATGACCTATGGAGGGTTGATTTTCAACACTATCAAAAAGAGAGTAAGAAAACCCAAGGTCCATGATTAGTGAGATATTGTGAGATGAAATGAGCCTCAAAATGCATCTTATAATAGTATTTTGAATCTAGGACACCAAGTTATAAATCTCATGCAAGTTTTACAAACCTAGTGTGCAAACCTTAAAATTGAAAAGAGGCAATGCAACAACCTAGAATGAAATGCAATTTTTAGATTCTAAGCAATGAAATTTATACTAATTACACAATGAAATAAGCTGAAAATAGAATGATTGAATGTAATTTTGATTTTTAACAATGCATTAAAATGAAGCAATTTAAGCTAAATGCAATGAATTTGATGGAATAGTAAATCAACAAATTGAAACAAGAAAGTAACAACACTAAACAAAAGCCTAAAATTTAGATTTTAATTTCCAAAAAATGTAGATCAGTAGCTAACAAGGACTCATTTTCTAGTTTGGGTGAATGGGTCCTAGTTAAGTTTTTATGAGATGTTTCTATGCATTTCAGAGTGATTTTTAGTACTTTTTTAGATGCTAGAAAGTTTAACTTTGACCTTGAAAGGTGGAAAATTGTTTTTATTTTCTCTATTAGGGTTTAGGACCTAAAAGGTAATTTTTCACTAACTTTCACTCAAGAACAACCCTTGAGATCTCAATGCAAAGGGGAAAGAGATCTTGTAAGAGGATTTTCCTAGGGGCTAAATATGATCTAATAAAGGGTTCACTGCCAAGTTTAGACCTGGAAAAGATATTTAAATGCAAGATGCAATACTAAACCCTAATTTAATGTGATGACCTATGAAATGACCTATAAAAGTGAATGAAATGAAACATAAAACTATAGAAAGGATGGTGTGCACCTAGGAATCTAGAGATGACTAGATGGAGGTTTGGAACACTAGAAAATCTACTTTTAATGTTAATTGGGACTCATTCACCAAATTGGCTGAATCATTCTAGTTTCTAGAAAATTGTGCAGGAATAGGAATCTACCAAATGGGTATCCAAATTTGCAAAATCCTAAAATTTGACTGGAACTGGGACTCATTTGCCAAAAGTGATGAATTAGTCCAATTGGGCTTTTCTGAAACTTCAAAGGCTGATCTTGCTCTTCTCTATCGACTCTATTCTTCTCGAGTGATTTCTAGATCTGAATCTTCGATGTGCAACCTATAGCTCTTCTCCAATGTTTTTCAAGGCTTGATGACAACTTCGACAACTTTTAGCTCTTGAAAACATTTCTCCAATCTTCCTCCTTAGGAAATCTACAACCTAGACCTGCAAATCACACACAAAGGAGAGGGGAAAATGTTTTGGGGTTAGTAGATAGGGGTTTTCCTTTTTCAAACCTCATTTTCAAAATCAATCCTTGAAATGAAATCAAATAAGGGGGAATGATGAGTGAACAAGTGACAATGTTGTAACTCACCAAACCCTTGCAATAAAGTGTTGCAAATATGCTTGAAATTAATGCAATGGATGTAGACTTTTACTCTTTCTTGAATGATGTTGATCTTGAATGAAACACTCGCTTGAATCATAAACCCTACACCAAAATTGTTAGAACAATAACAAACATGATACATGAAATATTTGACATGATGATTGATGCTTGAATCCTGCCCTAAAATGCTTGATAATTTGTTGTTGAAGACACTTGAATGCTCTTGTGAACTCAATTTTCCATTAGGAATTCTCTCACAAAAGTCTCAGTTGAAAATGAATGAAAGAACCTTGTATTTATACTCAATTATGCAAGAATTCCCAAAAATACAACACTACAAGCTGACATCAGATCTAGGAGAATAAAATCCCACAAAAAATTTGAATTAATTTTGATTTTGGGCCACATGGGACTCATTCGCCCAAGGTGGTGAATGAGTCCCACCAGGACTAAATAATGGGACCATTTTTAAAAATGCCTAGAAATGTGTGAAACCATGTTCGAGACTAAAAGATGTAGATGGGACCCATTCTCCCAAGGTGGAAAATAAGTCCTAGATCACTAAATTTGAGCCATTCAAACCTAAAACACCTGAATTATGATTGGCTAATGATTGGTTTCAGGATTATCCTCAAAAAGATGCATTAAATGAGGCTTGTGGATGCAAAATAGGGTCAATTAAAGCATAACAAAGCCCAATTATTAATGAAAATATAAGAAAAGTGTGAAAGTGTGTTACAACACTTTACAATAGGGTATGTGTAGGATCATCATGGAAAAAATATGCCCTTAAGTGGCAAGAAATTCAAAAAAATCAGAGTTAGGCAACTTGACGTAAAAATTTGAATAAGTTATGTATATTATTTCAAAAATATGTAAGAATAGAATTTGTAGCAAATTGAATGTAGTTTCTAAACTACTAGGTTTATTTAAAAAAATCTATTTGGTGAAATTTTGAAATTTAAATGAGTAGTACTTAAATTTCAAGGAAAAAATAAGAACTAGGTATCTGTCTGACCACCCTAACCAAAATAAAATTATAATATTTTTTTATAAGATTTTAGATATAAGTAGAGGACTCATGTCCAGATGTGATGCATACTTTTGTGTAATTTTTTTCTAAATAAATAATTAATTATGAATTTTTAATTACAACTTTTAAAAAAATAAAAAAAACTTATATGTTTGACCACCTTAACTTGGTCAAAACTTCATGAAATTCATTTTTTTTTGTTTGAATCCTATAGTATGCAAAGCATACAATGTGATGCATGTTTCATATTCAAAAAATATGATACCATTTGAAAGCTATAGATGTTTTTTAATCATCCTATCAATCAGGAATTTAGTCGTAATTCAAATAGAAAATGAATAATAATTATTTATTAAATTCAAAGTAAAGAATAATTTATATTCTTGGAAATCTAAGAATCTCCTTTAAAAACCCTTTTTGTTTCATCAATTTTTGGTAAAAAAAATTCGTTAGCCACATACCATACACATACCCATCATATTGCCACTTTTTTGGCCCATCATGATCCTGCACATAACCAACACTTAAAAATAAGGCAAGATTAAGGTTAAAAAGAGATTTATTAGGTGTAATTAATTAATAATACCTTAGAAAAGTGTAAAAGTGTGTTACAACACTTCATAACACTTTAGCAAGGTACCATTCGAATCCATTAGTTCACAAGGGCCCAAGACCTAATTTGAATGTGTCAACCACATTACAACACTAAATCAAGGCAACATTAAGCTCAGTTTCACAAGGAGGGCCCAAACAAGTGTGAAAATGTCTCTGACAACATTTTTTGACACTACATTTAGTGCCCACTTTAGTGAGAGGGTGAACTTTCTTTAAACTCACACTAAAGTAGACAAACACACATCAAGAGGGGTCCAAGTGTACCAATTCCAGTAAGATGGGATGACAACGATCAAGAGGGGTGATCAAACCCCCAGGATCAAGATCCCATAACAAGCCAACATAAGCACAAAAGAACACACATGAGAATGATATAAAGAGCACAAGCATACACTCTCAAAGATGAAAAAGAGAAAAAAAAAGGTAAAAGATAAAAAAAGAAGAGTTGGATCAAGATTTGACCATTTTTCCATCATGATGTGGATCAGATCTAGGTTGTTCATCCAAAAAATGCATAATCAATCTATGGCAACAAAACTCTTGGATATCTGCTAGGTGAGAAGTCTTAGAAGGTGAGACACATACACTCATGGTTGGTATGCACTCACACACACACACAAAAGTGGCTATGGGGAAAGTAATGCCTCTATTAGGCTTCTCACTCAAACCATAGCAAAGTTATACCTCCTGATATAAATTCAATAAGGTGCCACAAAAATGGCTTTAGAGCTTCATGAGACAAGTAAAAATTTGTATGCTTGGAGCTCAAGAACATATAGGATGGCTCTACAAGCATGCAATCTATGTTATGCAAGGTGGCCATATAACTACAAATGCAAATGCAAAATATTCAAGGGAGTCTTGCTTAGTTCATGCGAGGTATTTAACTTATGGAACATTGTGCGTATTGTCTCCAAGAGAGGACTAATCAAAGAATAAAATATTCATAACCTATGGGATGCAATGTGTCTCATCAAGCCACTAAGGGGAAAGTAATATGCTAAGAGAGATCATGCTCTTGAGGGACATTACACCCAATATCATCCACAAAGCGAAAAACGCATCGTGCGAAGTAAGAAAATTGCACCATGAACCATGAAAAAAGAAAAATGCCAATGTATGCCCCCACTTTAAAGATATTGCTAAACGCCATGCTGTGAGCAATTACTTTAAAGTAACAAAAGATAAATGGGTGATCCCACAATAGTGGTTTACACTTTCTGGGAGATCCTGATTTTTGTTGAAATCACATTTTTTTGAAATTGTAATGATTTAAGTCTTGAAGAGGCTTTTATCAAACCACCTTAGATTAAACCCCCTTGTATATAACCTAGCTAGTTTTGAACCATACCTATAATGGAGTCTCCTTTACACCTATCAAAATGCTAATAAAAACCCACTTTTTATTTACCTTTTGGGGGACACATGAATTCATTTCAAATTTATTTTTTGTAAGTATGCAGTCCTTATTATAAGCTTCCCAAAGAGTATAATTTTCAATAAACTTAATTTTATTATTATATTTATTTTTTATTTCTTGTGAATGTAGGTTTTTCACTGAAAATCAAGATCTCTTTTCTTCATCTATGAAAAAATAGAATAATATCAACAAAAAATATCTAAAAAATATCTATGCACTAGATATTGATGCCTCTGATCCAACAAAAAAAATCATGTTTTAGCCAGTAAATCATGTCTAAATTTTAACTGGTTTGACTTTGAAACTTAATTAAGAAAAAAATATTCAATGAAATGCTATGAAACCAATTCCATGCACTAGATGTCATATTTACAAATCTAAATTAAAAAAAAAAAGAATTTTATCCTTCACAAAAAAAGGTTATGTGTTAGCCAATAACGTCACTCTTTAAAAATGGTGTTTACTATTAAAACTAGTTTTTAAAGGAGATGGAAAAAGAAGTGCAATCAGATTCCAAATTTTTTGAAAAAAATATATTTAGAATCTATGGACAAAATTTCACAAATCACTAGTTTGCATCATCTTCAAATTCCTCACGGTTTAGCCACTATAAGTGTCTGAAAGTGAAGATTTAGTTAAAAAAATTAAGTTCAATGTCCAATTTGGCCAAAAATTGTAAACCAGTATTGTGGGATCACCCAAATTCTAACAAAAAAAAGGACATGAGGCTAACTTGGAAAGCCCTATGCCAAGTCATATGTTTCCAAGTGAAGCTACATCATGTAAGAGAAAAAGAAAAGAGAGGGGTTGCCCCCAAAATGAAAACACCAAACACATAAGGGATCTATGGATTTGGGGTCAGTATGTTCTTATTGCAATGTTTTTAGAGAGCTCAGAACTGTCATCATTCCCAAAATACACATAGAACTGGAAGAATGACACAAAGAGAGTGAAAACAAAGAAAAACCTTTTGGTTCTGTTATCTCCTGAAATTGCACCCTGTTGAACCTGATGTTCAACACCTCAGTGTAACATTGGAAGACCTCTAAAGATGTGGGTTTCTTGCAGACATAGGTCAACCTCTGGAAAAGGCTGGCTTCCTTTGTGTTATCATCTAAACTATTGATTCTTTGAAGGGAAAGGGAGAAGGAGAAAGCATTAAAATAAAGATTAAATTCTAAGGTGATACACCGAATTGATGAGGAATTATGAAATGAAAACAAGATGAACATAAACTAGGAAACTTAACTTCAACCGTTTCACATACTCAACACAAATTCTTTTAGACTTATGCATCAATCTTAACATGCTCGATCTACATACACATCTTAGGAAGGAAAGATAAATTTCACAGCTTCAAGGTATGAATGTAGACTTATAAAACATAGTTAAAGACTCGCATAATCAAAAGAGAAATACAAAAATGAGAGTAGTACAAACATGAATACTAGCTTCCAAGGTAAACTCTGTGTTGTATTCCAGATTCCAGTTGAGTTACAAAAATATACATTTAGTCAAGAAAGGATTGATAAAAAATCACTAACTCTTCAGAGTGTACAATCCGAACTATTTACAAAAAGGAAAAAAATGCCTTATATACAAAAGATCGGCCCCTTAGGGCTTACAAAATAACCAACTTCAAAGATCTGCTCATAGATCTTTTGATGAAATTAATGCTGCACCCTGCGTGTCCATGTCGGTGAAGAGTCATTCCCCGGAGAAGCCTTCTTCAGATCTTTCTGCAACCACCACATTTACTTCCTAGTATCGTGTCCGCATTGAACCTCTTCGGCCAAGTGCTTTGAATGGTCCTGAGCTCAGAACAGATACACGTTACTTTTCATTCCGTTGATGTTCTTTAGACTGCCACGGCTCGCTTTCAGATCTCTCTAATTGGTTGAGTAAACTCCACACAGATTCTTCAGGCAGTCAAAAAATCCTCTTGTAGAATCGTATCTCGGCGAGACCCTGAAAGTGTCTCACCGATGTGATTATGCCCTTCTGAAGCTATCGGCATAACATGACACTATCGATGAGAGCTCTTATCGAGCTAGCAAAGTCATACCGATATCACTGAAGCCATCGGCAAGACACAATTCTATCGCTGAGACAACATGACGAAATCCCTATTCTTTAGCGAAGGCATCCATTTCGGGGAGACCTTCTGCATTCAGTGAGACCTCCTGGTGATGTTGAATCCTTCTCCCTAATCTGGTTCTCCTTCGGCAAGACTTCAGTTAGTCGCCAAGACCTTTTGGCGAACGCCTCAACTCCCCAAGCTCCCTCTATTTTTTGGTGAGACACTGGAAAGTCGGGAAGACTTCATGGCGAGGTCTTCTAGTTAGGCCGATTCCCGCTTTCCGTCACTGAGACCACCTTCATTTTCCGAGACATCTTATAGAATTCCTTTTCCTTCGGTGAACTGTTCATGTCGGGAAGACTCCTGGCGGGAACCTTTGTTGTCGGCGAGACATTGGCTTGTCGGCTAGACCTCTCATCGGGATCCTTATCTTCTGACAATGAGCTACTTTCTCTTCGGTCGGGGAGACATCGCTATCTCGATGAGACCTCAGGGAAAAGTCTTCAACTCTTAGCAAGCTTAGCTTGCTTTCAACGAGACCTCCTGGGTCAGCAAGACCTCACCATGACCTCAAAATGTTACATCGAAGACATCCCCCCAGTCGGCAGGACATCCATAGGTCACTGAGACCTTATTCTGAAGGCCAGATCCTTCGATGAGTTCCTTTCTTTCTATCGGCAAGACACTTGAGTGTCAGTGAGATGTTTTACCGAAGGAAAAACATTACCCCGATATCCTTCATCTTCGGTAGGAGTTTATTGATGTCACCCCAAACGCAAGCCACTCCACCGAGCTCCGCATGTCTTTCGGTGAGACCTCCCATCGGTCGGGAACACATCTCCCTGAGCTTCTATTCCTTCAGCGAGACCACCAGCTTTTGGCGAGACCTCTTGCCGAAGGAAAAAAACTTTGGCTAGTTTGTTTCATTCTGTCGGCAAGACACTACTGTTTCGATAAGACCTCTCGCCGAGCCTTAAATCTTTGGGCGAGCCCATCTTATTATCGGCAAGACCCGATCTTTTCGGGAAGACATCTCACCAAAGATGAAGCTTTATGCTGAGAACTCCCCAGTGAAACATTGTTGGCGTAACCCTTGACGATCGCCGAGACATCATGCCGACTGACTTTCCTTGGGCAAGACCCCTGGCCTTCGGTGAGACATTGGCCTATCGGCCAGACCTCTTCTCGACAGTGAGACATTATGCCGAATACGACCCCTCGGCTAGGCCCCTTGATTTTCTTCGGTGTGACCTTCATCCTTTGGCAAGACATTTTGCTGAAGGCAATATCCATTGCCAAGCTCCATTTCTTTCGATGGGGTCCCCCTTCCATCGGCGAGACATCTCCTAATCGCCAAGACCTTGTGGCGATGAAATATTTCTTTTCTGATGTCGTTTCATTCATTGAGACTTTGATGGATCGGCAAGACCTATGCTGATATTACCTTATGTCAGCGAGACATCTTTCCTTCACCAAGACATTTTACCGAAAGCCAAATCCTTCGGCGAGCTCTTTTTCCTGTTAGGGAGACATTCCTTTCTTTGGCAAGACCTCTTGCCGAAGTCAAACTTTCTCGATGAGGTCTTTTGTTGTCGATGTGACTCCTGAGTGTCGGTGAGAGATCATGCCGAAGGCGTTTTTCTTTGGCGAGGGCCCATTTCAGTCGGCATGACTTTTCTTTATCGCCGAGACATCTTAGCGAGCTCAATCTCCTGCGCCGAGAACCTTTAGAGTCGGGGAGACCTTTTGACTTTGATGAGACCCTACAACGAAGCTCGCCTACTTTGCCGATGCTGCCTCCTTTTGGTGAGACTTCAAGAAGTTGTCGAGACTTTATGGCGAAGGCTTTATCCTTCGCCAATATGCATAACCTTTTGTCACCAGGATGATGATCGATGTCTTGCCGATAGGAACCTATAGGTGAATTCCACTCGTCGTGACATTCCTGGGGTCTTGCCGATTTCTCCTTAGAGAATTTTCATGCCAAACTTGAACAAGGCAGGCTTCCAAACTGAGTTTCTTGTAACCTAGCATTAGATTCATGACTTTTTCCCTTGTGCGAATGCTCCATTTGGCCTCTTGAAGATCTATCACATGATTATCCTGCCTGATTGAGCCTGCAGGTGAAAATTAGGTAACATGTTCAACATGGAAGAAACATGAATGTCTCAATACCGTGCGTCATCCCCAAAAGGAAAACACAAGACAAATGAAAAGAAATAATGAAAAGAAAAGATTTTTGGTTAACATGGAAGAGACATGAATGTCTCGACGCCTTGCATCATCCCCAAAAGGAGAACACAAGACAAATGAAAAAGATATAAAAGCGAAAAGTAAAAGATTGACGACATAGAGAAGAATGAAGGTATAAATAGATTAATGTCACAAGAGAGAGAGAACATCAAATAGAATGTCATGAGGGATCACATCATGCACATGCAATCACACAAAATAAAAGGAAATAAATAATGCAAAATACTAGTAAGGAACATTTGAGTCAACCTTTGAGCAAGTCGTATGCATCCAAATCATGTTCATTGTATATTAAAGGTGGGAAACTAGCCAAAGGGATAAGGGAAAGTGCTAAACTAGGGGTAGCACCAAGTTCAACACTCTTTGTAGGATATTTTTCATTTAAGCTCATGGAAGAGGAAAATAATTTATTCGTTTCATTATGCACCTCTTCATCAATTTTAACAACCTCATCATCGTCATCTAGGTTAATCACAATAGGAGGTCGAATGATAGTTTCCAAGGAAGGGTTTAACTCTAGTTCTGGTTGTTACATTATATTTTTTTGTGTTGGGGTGGGAGTAGGGTCATCATGCATTGCTTTAGTCAAGTTTGGATTTTGATTTTCTTTGTTTAGTTCTTCATGTAACCTGTGAGCAAGGGCACGACGTCTATGCCTACATTGGCTAGCACCTTTGTTTCTTTTAGTTTTGTTTTCAAGTTGCGTTTGTGTAGGAGCAGGTTGATCAACCATAGGTTTCCTTTCTTCCCTAAGGGGAGGAACGCAAGAAACCACAGGAGGTTGTTCGACCACTTTCTCTTTGACTCTATACACTTGTTTTACTCTAGGAGGTGTGACGAGGTTGTTTTTAGTTTCTCGTGGTCTTTTATAGAAGACAGGTGAATTTTCTATCTTAGCTTGGTATTGGTCATTTGGAACTTCTTTAGGCTCAAGCATGGTTTCATCAAGGATAGTAGGCTTTGTGGTGGGTGGAGACATGTTTTGGAGGGTTATTTATGTGATCTTCTATGCCTTGAACTTTTGATAAGACAAGAAAAAGAAGTCTTCTCATGGTTTATAGGTTCCATAGGCTCAGGCTAAAAGGAATCTAAGGAAAATTTACCTTTAGAGGACAATGGATTAAAGCCACTATGATGGACAGTGAATATTTCATTGTCAAAGGGAAAATTTAAGAATTTGTGCACAATTGAAGGGACATCTTTCATGGAGTGAAGCCATGGATATCCTAGCTTCACATGAAACTAGTCTGATTGCAGGATGATGGAGAATGAGACATCTAATGCTTTTGGTCCTATTTGCAAAGGAAGAGTGATCAATCCCATCATAGGGAAATAAAAACCATTATGCATCTTGATCCATGCTTTCAATTTATCATATATGTCTAGATAAAGCTTATGCAAAAGTAAGAATTCCTTAGTGATCAAATTCTCTCCATAGGTAGGATCTAATAGTATCATATTAGTAGGCTTGTCATAGATTCAGGTGTCTATGTAAAGAGGACCATTGGGTGCATGTTTAAGTATATCCTTAGAGGAGAAATCAATGTTAAGAGGATTCGTATTTTGGCCCTTATGAGGAATGACATCTATCAATCCTACCATTTCATCCATCGGATCATTATAGATGGAATCATGTTGAATAGAATCATTGTCATCGTCATCTATATCAACATTCATCACATCATTCTTTGTAGTTTTGTTGGCTTTGAAAAATGAAATGTTATGTTTTGGCATGGGGTTGGTGAAAATTTGCAAGTTCTAGTTAGGAGGGGCAACAGACTTATTTTCGTGATCACTAACACCTCCAACGGAAAGACGATTAAAATCAATGAGGTCTTGCACAAGATGTTTAAGACACTTGCAATGTTCCATGTCATATCCATTTTGTCAGTGGTAATGGAAATACGCATTTGATATAAATCTCAAGGGTAAAGGCTTATTAGGATCAGGTGTTTTGACAGGAGGCAAGGAAATCATTTGTTGTTCTAAGAGTTGGGTCATTGTATTATGAAGGGTATCGGGTAAGGGAGTGAATTGTTTCTTTAGGTCCCCATAGCTAAAGGGTATCACGAATTTAACATCAGCTACTTGGTTATTAACATTCTAAGTTGTTTGTTGAGGGTGATTAAATTGAAGGAACCCTTTGTTCTGTTTTCTAAATGGTTGGGAATTGTTTTGGTTTGTAGGCTCGAACTTCTTAGTTCAGATAGAAGTGGATTTTTTTATCTTGAATACTAACCAAATTTTGATAATCATGGAGGGCAATACACAAGTGCATAAAGGATGGTAATTTCATCATGGCAAACTTGTCTTGGATCTTTCTTTGCAAATTTTCTATGAACATCTTTTGAAGATGAGGTTTGGGGACCTTGAGATCAGTTTGGGAATAAAGTGATTGATAGTGTGAGATGAAGTCAGTTATATTTTCTTCTTTTTTCTTGCATCTCATCAAATCGGCCAAGGTCATCTTAGGAATCATATATGCACTTAGAAATGGTTTACAAATGCCTCAATAATTTCATTGAATGAAGGAATTGAGTTGTTGGGTAAAGAAGAGAACCATTCCAAGGTAGTATATTTCAAGGACCTAGGAAAAAGCTTAGCTAGGAGTTTATCATCAAGGAAAAAATCAATACATAAGGTGGTATAAGCATTAACATGGTTGGAAGGATCTCCCTTTCCTCTGTATTTCTCAAATATAGGCACCTCTACACCTTGTGGCATTGGTGTTTGCAATATCTCCAAGGACAATGGCTTGATTTTGACATAATATGTAGGTGGGCTGTTTTGATTTTGATTGATGGTGGAAATCATAATTTTTAAGGGATGAAATAGTTTAGAAGAGTTGAGTTATGAGATGGTCATTGTTTGTCTTATGAGATGAAAGTGAAAATGGTGAAGGGTGTATGTGTTCGAGGGGAAAGTGGACGTAATGCTTATAGGTGGTAAGGTGGTAGGAGATATGACATGTGATTCCACATAGGAATTAGGGATGCTAGAAGGAATACCCAAGGAAAGAGTCACATTACTAGTTTGTTACATTGTTTTTGTGACTTGAGGGTTGGTATAGGTAGGTATTGAGGCAATTGTTGTGGGAGGAGGAATTTGAGGTCCTCCTTGGCTTGTGACATTGCTTGTAGGTAAAGGACAACTAGTGGTTGGGGTGAGGTGTTTTCCAAAGATTTGAACTATGTTTTTCACAAGGTCAATTCCATCTTCACTTTCAAGCATGCGGTGAATGTTGTCTATAGTAGGGATGGAAGTAGTTGAAATGTTGTCATTTTCCAATTGATGTTGTAAGCTTCCTGGGTCCTCATTAATTTGAATTATGTTTTCTTGTGGGACACTATCATTCCTTATTTCAACTTGCATCACACTACTTGAAGGAAAGGAGTTGTTAAGGGTATGATCCATATCTAGTGTACTAAAGTCAATACTAGGAGTGAAAGAGCTAGACAACCCAAGATCCACAACGATTGTGCTATCACGGGATGACATGATTCTTGAACTTCATCTCACTACAATATCACATCAAATAATAATACAAGGGATACTAAATGCAAGGTGAATGTAAATGCAATGTAAGCTAAGAACAATGAAATGCTTATAACAAAAATTTTGCAAACTAAAACAAAAAGGAAATAACATCAAACAAAAACTCAAAAACTAAACTTTGAATGCCATAAAATGTAGTGTAGAATATGCAAAGGGGATGATTCGCCCAAGGTGGCGAATGAGTCATAGTATTGATTTTTTTTCAAAATTTTATGAAATTTTTAACTGAATTTTATGCTTTTTATGTTTTATGATCTCTATCTAAGATGCAAATGCATATTTTGAATGATTTTCAGTAAAATGAGGTGCAAAAATGAAAGCTATATGAGCTTTCACTAATGCAAAATTTTAAACCCTAGAATGCAATTTAACTAATGCAAACCCTAATGCAATGTTAATGCAAGACAAATCAAAGATGATAATGCATTCCAAATTAGAATTATGATGTTCTAAATGTCGGTTCACCAAAATGAAAGGTGGATTTTTTTTTTTCTTTCCTCTCTTAGGGTTTAGGACCTAAAAGGGAAATTTTCACTAACTTTCACTCAAGAACAACCCTTGAGATCTCAATGCAAAGGGGAAAGAGATCTTGCAAGAGGGATGTCCTAGGGCTCAATATGATCTAATAAGGGGTTCACCACCAAGTTTATACTTGGAAAAGATAATGAAATCCAAGATACAATATCAAATCCTAATTCAATGCAATGACCTATGAAATGACCTAGAAAAGTGAATGAAATGAAACAAAAAAAACTATGGAAAGGAAGGTGTGAACCTGAGAATCTGGAGATGACTAGATGGAGGTCTAGAACACTAGAAAATCTACTTTTAATGTTGATTGGGACTCATTTTCTAAGCTAGGTGAATCAATCAAGTTTCTGGAAAATTATGTGGGAACAAGAATCTACCTCATGGGTATCCCAATCTGCAAAATCCTAAAATTTGATTGGAACTAGGACTCACTTGCTAGAAGTGGTGAATCAGTCTAGTTGGGATTTTTTGAAACTTCAAAGGCTCATCTTGCACTTCTTTGTCTGCTTTTTTCTTCCTGAGTGATTTATGGATCTAAATCTCTGATTTGTAACCTGTGGGTCTTCTCCAGGGTTCTCCAAGGCTTGATGAAAACTTTGGCAAATTTGAGCTCTTGAAAACTTTTCTCTAATCTTGCTCCTTAGGAAATCTGCAACCTAGACCTACAAATCACACACAAAAGGAGAGGGGAAAATTTTGTGGGGTTAGTAGATAGGTGTTTGTCTTGGTCAAACCCCATTTTGGAAATAAATCCTTGAAATGAAATCAAATAAGAAGGGAGAATGATGAATCAACAAATGAAAATATTGCAGCTCACCAAACCCTTGCAATAAAATGCTACAAATATACTTGAAATGGCCGCAATGGATGTAGACTTTGACTCTTGCTTGAATGATGTTGATCTTAAATGAAACACTTGCTTGAATCATAAACCTTATATTACAAATGTTGGCACAATAGCAAACATGATGCATGAAATCTTTGACATGATGATTGATGCTTGAATGTTGCTCTAAAATGTTTGATAATCTATTGTTGAAGACACTTGAATGCTCTTATGAACTCAATTTTCTATTAGGAGTGTTCTAAAAAAAGTATTGGTTGAAAATGAATGAAAGAACCTTGTATTTATAGTCAATTATGAAAGAATTTCCAAAATTACAAAACTACAAGATGACATCAAATCTAGGAGAATAAAATACTGCCAAAATTTTGAATTAATTTTTATTTTGGCCCACATGTGACTCATTTCCCCAAGGTAGTGAATGAGTCCCACGAGGCCTAAATTTTGGGGCCATTTTTAAAAATTCCTAGAAATGTGTGAAACTATGTTCAAGACCAAAATATCTAGGTGGGACCCATTCACCCAAGGTGGAAAATGGTTCCCAAATCACTAAATCTATGCCATTCAAACATGAAACACCCAAAATATGATTGGCTAATGATTGGTGTTAGGATTATCCTTGAAAAGATGCATTAAATTAGGCTTGTGGATGCAAAATAGGGCCAAATAAAGCATAAGAAATCCTAATTATTGATGAAAATCCTATAAAAGTGTGTTACAACACTTTACATCACTTTAAAATAAGGAAATATTAAGGTTAAAAATAGATTTATTAGGTTTAATTAATTAACAAGACCTTAGAAAAGTGTGAAAGTGTGTTACAACACTTCACAACACTTGAGCAAGGTACCATTCAAATACATTAGTTCACACGGGCCCAAGACCTAATGTGAATGTATCAACCACATTACAACACTAAATCAAGGCAACATTAAGCTCAGTTTCACAAGGAGGGCCCAAACAAGAGTGAAAATGTCCTCAACGACATTTTTTGACACTACAAACCTAATCAGGGAAATTGAAGCATGAAACATGAAATGATGTAATGTAGATACCTTGGATTTTGTCTTGTAATGAAAATATGCAAACTAACATGTAGTGGCCATGAACAATGCAAATCTTGATCCTTGAATAAGATGTGAATAATTATTGAAAGTAGATATTCAATGCTACATCCACTTTCTTAGCTCAACAACATGCATGAATGCACTAAACCCTTGTCATGATGATATGATCTTGAATTGATGCAATAAACTCTTGATAATATACCTTTAAATTACTTTTAAATCCTCTATAATGCTCTTGTGAATGTACTCTTGAGTACTCATGAAAATATAAGATTGGTTAGGATGAAACTATGTGAATTAACCCCTTATTTATACTAAATTAGGAGATTAACCCTGAAATTCAAACAATTCAAGTTGACACTAGATCTCGAGATAAGTATTATTAGATTCCAACCAAAACAAAATTCAAAAAGTGGGTCCTCATTAAGGGAGGACCCATTCGCCACCTAGGGAAAATGGGTCCTGGCACTATTTTTCAAGACCATTTCTTTGGGGGATGAAAGATCACTAAAAACCCATGTGAAATCAACTGATAAAGGGGGTTCCTATAGAGGGAGGACCCATTCACCACCTAGGGTTAACGGGTACTAGCACCAATTTCTAGGACCTTGATTTTTCCCAATTAAATGCTATGCAATTTGAATCATGGGTTTCGGGATAGATCCTCGGGAGGTGTCACAATAAATTTGAATTAAAGGGGCTAATTAACTCCAATTAACCACAATTAATTAAAAGGACCCTAGATAAATGTGAAAGTGTGTTACAACACTTAAATAAGGTACACATTAAGTTTACTTTATTAAAAGAGGGCCCAAGATCAATGTGAATGCATTACAACACATTAAAACATTAAATGTAGGAGAAATTAGGTTAATTAGATGACAATTATTCCCAAA
>VDFB02256486.1:0-50531 GCA_007258455.2 Sequoia sempervirens | reverse complement strand
TCTCCCACTCTCTCCCACCCTCTCCCTCCCTCTCTCCCACTCTATCCCACTCTCCCACCCTCTCCAACCTTATCCCACTCTCCCAGGTCACTCTCTCACACACTAACTCCATCTATCTCTCTCCCCTATACCCTTAACCATTAAACCCTAAACCCTTATAACCCTCTACCATAAACCCTTAACCCTTAAAACCTCTACCAACCCTAAACCCTAGAAATTTAACCCTTAAACCTTCTACCATCTACCATTAACCCTTAGGTCTATGTGTACACAAATCGGATATCCGATTTGTAAAAAGCATATATATACAAAAATTTTCGTTGTTTTAAAGTAACGGTCTACAAATCAGATATCCGATTTGAAACGGATATCCGATTTGTAGATCGTTACTTTAAAACAATGATAAATTTTGTATATATATGGCTTTTACAAATCGGATATCCTATTTGAAACGGATATCCGATATGGAAAACTAGGATTGGTGTTTGCTTTGATGGTGTGTACTAACACCTGAGCCTTAAAAAAGTCAACACGGTATTTTCACGTTTTTGGGTCGATGAAAGATGTGTTTTTTCCTAATTGCCACTTTTTGGCCCACCATTATCCTGCACATACCCTACTCTAAATTCACATTTTACCATGTTTCTGAAAGCTTTGGATTTGGCTGAGACTTCGGTTATTACTATTTCATTGTTGCCTTCTACTTTTATTCAATGGAGTGCTATCATTTATATTACCAACTTCCAAATATCTTGCATGTTGTCGGCCCTTCTATTAACTTGATCTATATGTTAACCTTGGGAAAAATCTTAACTCAAAACTGCATTTGTTTCCTTGGATATGTTGTTCATACTTGGCGGATGTGCCCTGTCCCTAGCCACACCCTCCTTCCCCTTATTGGATTTTCCTTATGTTTGATTGTGTGTGTTGGTGTCTAATCGTGTGTGTGGGTGTCTATGTGAGGGATGGTATGAAATTAAAAATAAAGCTTCATCCTGTTGTTGGTTGCACCCTCCAACCCTTCACTCTTATGCATGTAGTCTAGCTGCTATGAGCAGCTTGCCCCATGCACACCTTCTCTACTGTGGTCTTCATTTTTTTTTTAAACCTTATATTGCTTCATACTAATTTACTAACCAATGGGTGGAAAATTTAAGATTCCCCATGGCTTATAATATATATATATATGTACAATGTTTCATTGAAATCTTAAGGATAGTTTAAAAGCTTTGTACCTAGCTGCCCTACATAATTTTACAAATAGCTATTTACAATTTTGGTTTATCACTCCAAGAAAATTTGAATTGTTTGCTTAATGAGTGGGGCATATATTTTAGGAAGTAGGGAATCCACTGTATAAGCTATTGGAAAACCTGCGCTTACTACGACACTCGTTCCTTGCTATCTTATACGTTGGGGGTGTCAATTTCTTTAGTATTGCTTCAAACTCTACAAAATTATATTAGAATGGTTTGTCTCCTCTCATCTGTAGGGCATGCACCTATGTTGTAACTTTCTTTTATGCTACTCTTTTGGGAAATGACAAATTCTCAAGTTGTTTAGTTTTGGCGCAACTTTGGTTTCTAGCACATGCTTTAGGTGGATTTAGGGCTATTCTTTTCTCACATATTGTGGGTCTGTCATGTTCACCAGGAAATAGTATGTAGCTTCAAAATTAAGTATTTTATGCTTGGATACATGACAATTCTATCTTGTGGATATATATAATTATTGACAACATGGAAAATGGAGCTACATAAATGATATTGTATAGACAGCAGAACCTTTAACTAATTATGGTTGCATATTTATATGAGTGTAAGTAGGTATAGATTTTGAGTCATACTTAAGTGAAATTTGTTTGTATAGATGTATATATATATATAAATCTTTATTTTATAATTGTATAGCTCCTTTGTGTGTTTAAATTTACTTTTTTCAAAATGGGTGTAATATATGATGTAAATGATGATTTAAAAAGTCTTCTTAAATTATCACTTTGGTGTGGAGTATAGTTTAAGTTTGATTTAATGGTTTTATTTAAATTTATCCTTTTGTATAAGTTAGACAAGTGATAGGTTGATGTTCTATGATTCCTTGAAGTTTTCTTCTTCTAGTATTACATGTCTTGGATTAAGGGTTTTATCCTATGGCTTATTGGTAGTCATGTTTTGAGTTGGTCAGGAACCTGATATGTGTGAGTACCCTTTGTGGGGAGTTACGGGTAGTTGACATTTCTAGGCTTCCAAAGGCAATGGGAAAATTGGATTTATGTTGGATTTTAATGGTTAGTCCCTCGTGAATTGTTGATTTATTTATGATTTTGAACTCTCGAGGGTGTACCTGGTTTCATGGTTTTCTTTCCTTAAGTTATGGCTTTGAGCGAGAAGGTTATGACTCGCACATGATTTTGGTCATTGTCGTTTTAGTTCTTTATGTGTTCGGTAGACCCCTTTGTTGTGAGTTATGTTTTAGGCTATTAGGGAGAGTGGCTTGTCATGGGGTCTAGTGCACAAAGGGGCTACCTGGGTAACCTATGAACGAGTTGATTAAACAAGTGAAAACATAATAAAACACACAAGTGGGTTGGCTAGGTTAATATAACTAAAAGATAAGTCAGATACCTCGTCCATGCCATTAGTGCTCTCATAGACTAAGGGTAGGCTGACAAGGCTGTGGTTAACAAGGTCACTACCTCATCCTCACTAGAGGCTAGCAGTTCCACACCTATCACCCTATGGGGCTAACGCCTTTTGAGTGGCAGTCTGGGTAACCATAGATGGGGGTCGACGCCTTTTGAGAGGTTGTCTGGGTAACCCATGTAGGTTCGTATGATCACACTCTCTCATAGTACCCTTGCCATTATCTCTACATGTCTCTCGAAGCAGTCACCTTAATGTAGTCGTTGATGTTGTTGACCCTTATATTCAAGTTGTTTCTTGTGGTTTGGTCTTGTGGTCATTTGTTTGACTGTCTTGGGTCATGGGTCTTTCTTGTCAACTCCTAGCATGAGGGGTTAGGCCTTAGGGTCCACGCGGTCAGGTGGAACGTGCCACACACCCCATTGGGTTTTTGTGTCAGTGTTTGTGTAGTGCAATGTTTCTAGATGCAGAGTGTTCCAAAGCTCACTGTATTTTCAGATGTACATTCTTTATTATGTCATACTTATGTATTGATGTATTACACCCACATGTGTTGGGAAATAATGATGTAAACTCATGTGATCGATCGATGTAATGTACTGGAAGTAGATGTAATGTATAAGTGTACCTTTGCATTCCTTATATGATTAGTGGTAGTGGTTAATGTCACATGAACATGTTGCATCTGTGGAAATATGCTTCTTGTGTTCTTATGATTATAATAAATGTTTATGGTTATTAATATTGAGTTACTCTTGCTTTTATTGGGTTATAACATGTGAATTCCTTAATATTAGAATTATGATGGATGTATGGTTTTACTAATGTATGCTTGGTCATGATTTGTAATGTAATCTAGAAATTCGTTTGTTGACATTGATAGGGGTTTAGGTTATAATGTAATTTTTCCTCGTGTACCCCAGAGTACTTAGGTGACTAGTGTATTCTTTTAATTGAATGTCTTGCATTGGAAAACTTAATGTACATATCTTATATGTTAACTTTTTTTAAAAAATTATGCAGTTATAGTTGTCCTCTAGGGTTTGCACGATGGGGCATTACACATATACATATAATAATTTCATTTTTATACTATGTATATAAAACTATCACATATTTAAAAAATTCAAATTATAAAATAAGTTTTAATTAAATAAGATAATTCAAGACCAAGTATTTTATATTTTTTGGATATATATATTTAAAATATCTTTACCAATTTATAAACAGTAATACATAATTATTTATTATTTATTTTGTAATCATTATCCTTCCCCTCTTTTGTGTTAAAATAAATATCAACTAAAAATTGATTATTTTTATAGTATCATTTTTATAAAGCAATAAGAACAAATCACCAAACAATTTGGGTTTGTTTTACACTTAAAATTTAAATTTTGATGCATTAAATATCCATTTAAAATCAACAATAATTAATTAAAATTTAAAAATAATTCTGTTTTGAAATTTTAATTAATTAGCTGATAGGCTATTTTGTTTGAAGTTTCCACCACAATTTTTGTCAACCCAGCCATGAATTGGATTTGCTGACGCCATGGTTGTGTCGGCCGGTGGGGAGGGCACCGGTTTTTTATGTGGCGATGTGGACCTTGGTAATTATGTGGGTTGGTGGTGGTAGAGAATGGTGTCCTCATTATGGGGAAGGTGAATGGTAAGTGTTTGTTGGTGTGCATCCTTTCATTGGTGTACAGTGGTTATGGATGAAGTAAATGCGATATTCAATGTTGTCATGTGGGAAAGTATAATTTGATTGAGTTGTATTATCGAAAGAGCCATTGTGGTGTTGGTTTGATACTAGAATATTGTTAAAATCGTCACCTTCGACTCTATTTTTTAGCAGGTTGGAGGGTTGTAAAACTATTGTGCCACAAAATCTGTAAGTCAATTTTGATGGGTATTTTGCAGAAATGAGTAATTTATTGTTCATGTCTTTCGTTCTCTATTAATTGTATCTTTTGATAGTAGGCTGGAGGGTTTTAACATTGATGCATTGCGAAATGTGCGAGAAAGTACATTGATTAAGTTGCATTGTCAAAAGAACCATTGTGGTGTTGGTTTGATAGTAGATTATTTATTGTTCATGTCTTTCATTTTGTGCTTATTGTTCCTTTTGATAGCGGGTTGGAGGGTTTTAACACTAATGTGGTGCAAAATGTGCGAGAAAGTATATTGATTAAGTTGCATTATGGAAAGAGACATTGTGGTGTTGGTTTGGTACCAGAGTATTGTAAAAATTGTCGCCTTCGGCTCCGTTTTATAGCATTTTGAAGGGTTTTAAGACTGTTGTGTCATAGAATCTGTAAGTTGTTTTACATGTGTATTTTGCGTGAATGATTAATTTATTGTTCATGTGTTTTAGTCTCTGCTTATTATTCGTTGTTATTTGTTTGTATCTTTTTTGTTATACCTATTTTGGAGACCTCAAAGAGATTATGGGTCTGTATGGATGGTTTTATTGTAGTTAAATATTTTTTCTTTCGCCAAAAATAAAGGTTAGAGTTATTAGTTTGTATCTTTGTGATTATACCCATTTTGGAGACTTCAAAGAGATTATGGCTATGTATGGATGGATTTATTGGAGTTAAATCTTCTTTCTTCGTGAAAAAAATATGGTTAGGGTTGGTAATTTTTTTGGGTTTTAGTTTTTGTTTGCAGTTATTGTGCTCTAGAACCTATTAGTCATTTTACATGGGTATTTTACGTAAGTGATTAATTTATTGTTCATGTTTTTTGATTTGTGCTTAATAGGAATTAGAGGTGAACAACAAATAAAACAACTATTAGAAAAAACACTTAACAATCATAGGTAAATCATAGATGGTTGAAAACACACACTAAACATATTCATACAAGACAAGTAGTCTATGTAAGAGTTGGATTGTCAATTGAAAATTTGAGTTGCATTCTTTGGAACCAAACCCACATTAAATAGAACTCGTAAAGCCAATGAGTAGCAATAACCTGTACAAAATGGGTATAATGCCACAGGCTTGATTGAAAATTTGAGCTACATTTCCTAGAATCATGTATCAATATGTTTCATGATATTCTTTTTCCCCTAATTTGCTCGAGGCTCCCTGGAACAAACTGCTTCAATTTGTGTATATAAGTAGTGGGGCTTGTAAATTACGTGGGATGGCAGTGTCTTATATCAATATATTTGATTATATTCTTTCTTCCACATCTGTTTCAACTCCCCCCATAAAAAAATCTTCATTATGGTAGTTTTCCTCTTCTATTATCCATTTTTAAAGTTCTATTTAATGTGGGTTAATGCATCCTATTGATGTTGTTCGATGGCAATGGCTGAAGTAAATGCAATATTCAATGTTGTCGTGTTGGAAGGTATATTTTGGTTAAGTTGTATTGTTGAAAGAGTGATTGTGGTGTTGGTTTGATACATATAGGAAGATATACATATCTATATATGCAGATGAAGAGAACTAGCATTCTCTAAGTTCAAATCTTTACAAAGAGGATGGTGTAGATTTTGAACAACAATGTAATTTATTTGTGTTTTTGCATATATACATTTTCATGTTCATTGAGCTCCCATGCTTTTGAATTTAATATGGTGGTTGCGTTCTTTTTATTTTGCTAAGAAATAGAGTAATTGTATAAGAGGAGTTGCATTATCTGGAATTCAGTATTATTGAGAAATAGGGAAATTGTAACAAAACTAGTAATAAAACATACATACATGTATTTATGCATTTATACATATATATATAGATGTATAAACATATATATATATATATATATATATATATATATATATATATATATATATATATATATATATATATAAGGCTATTTTGTTTGAAGTTTCTCCTGGTATTTTCGTTAGGCAGCTGTGAATTGGATTTGTCATGCCTAGGGGTGTCCCACCATGGGGCACTCCACCGGTGTTTTTTTGGCGATGTGCACCTTGGTAATTATGTTTCACATTGTTGTATTTTTAGATGAAATAAAGAGGATTTAACTACAATTTCTCCTATGGCAATGGGTATAATGCCAAAGATGCATGGAGATAACTGCAAAAACTAAACAAAGGATGGAAAGTGTGTGTATATGTTTATGTATGTATATCTATATGTATGTATATATACATATATATTTATATATATATACATATACATATATATATATAGATATATAGACATGTATATATACTTTGTGCATCTTTGGTGTTATACACATTTTGTGCTTAGTTGCTTTCTAATTGATCTAAGTTAAAATTATTACAAAGAGGATGGTGTAGATTTATTACAGCAACATAATTTATTCTTTTGTTTGCTTATATACATTTGCACATTGATTTAGCTCCCATGCTTTTCATTTTAATATGGTGGGAATGTTCTATAAGAGGAGTTGCATTATCTAGCATTCAGTATTATAGAGAAATAGCCTGGAGATTGTGACAAAACTATTAGTAAAACATACATACATGTATATATATATGTATAGATATACATATGTATAAAATTATATATATATATATATGTGTGTGTGTGTAGATATTTATATATATGTATACATGTATATATATATATGTATGTATGTATGTATAGATTTTTATATATATATAGATGTATAGATGTATATATATATATATATATGTGTACACATGTATATATATATATGAGGAAGAAATAATACATATATATATATATATATATATATATATATATATATATATATATATAACACCACAATGGTTGTTTCAACAATGCAACTTAATTAAAGTATACTTTCCCACCCTACAACATTCAATGTTTCATTTATTTGGTCCGCCCCAATCGTACAACACCATAATGCATTGACCCTCGCACAAGAAAAGACTTACCATTCACCTTCCTCAAACATTACACAGAAAATCTGAGCTACATTGGTTGTAATTAAACATTATAGAGAAACAAATAAATTACAAAACAACTATTACATGAAAAATCCTATTCACAGCTTCGCTGACGAAAATCCTATCAAAAAATTTAAACAAATAACAAACCTGCCGCATACCCATATATATACAATCACTCCTATCTTAATCTGCAATTGGGCAATAAAATTACCAACCCTAACCATATTTGTTGATAGAAGAACCTAGATTTAACTACAATTTCTCCTACGGTAACGGGTATAAGGCCAAAGATACACAGAGATAACTACAAACAATAAACTAGGAACGAAAAAATTACAAACCCTAACCATATTTTTTTACAAAACAAAAAGGATTTGACTGCAATTCCTCCATCCACACAAAACCATAATGCCAAAAATTCATGCAGAATGACCAAATAGCCTATACAAAATGGTATGAAACAAACACCATAATTGCTATTTCAAGAATGCAACTTAATCTAAGTATACTTTCCCACACTATGACATTCAATATTCATTTTGCTTTAGCTGCCCACATTTACTTTAACCGCCCCCATTGTAGAGCAACAACATAATACCTTAACCCTCATGTGAGTAAACACTTACATAATTAATTGAAAATTCGAGCTGCATTGCCTAGCACTAAATATTATAGAGAAAAAGACAATTTGTAAAAGAGCAATTAGATGGAAAATCCTATTCATGGTTGGGAACTTTCAAACAAATAGCCTCTACAAAATGCTATGAAACCAACACCATAATGGTTGTTTCAAGAATGTAACTTAATCAACTTAATCATAGTATACTTTCCCACACTATGACATTTTCATATGGTTCTTAAGCATCTCCCTAAGAGTTCTTTTTGCAATTTCCTTGTTTTTCTTTAATATTGAATATATATATATATATGTGTGTGTGTGTGTGTGTGTGTGTGTGTGTAAATAAATAAATAAATAAATATATGTAATATATATATATATATATATATATACATGTGTATATATATGCATATATGTGTATATGTATATATATATGTATGCATGTTTAACTAATAGTTCTTTCACAATTTCCCTCTTTGTCTATGGTACTAAGTGGCAGATAATGTAGCATCTCTCTAATATGTGTTACA
Organism: Sequoia sempervirens; assembly: GCA_007258455.2. Classification (NCBI taxonomy): domain Eukaryota; kingdom Viridiplantae; phylum Streptophyta; class Pinopsida; order Cupressales; family Cupressaceae; genus Sequoia; species Sequoia sempervirens. Next base: position 41,858 of record VDFB02256486.1, on the reverse strand, counting down.
CACCCTTTCACTGTCCAAACATTTTGATGAATGTTCAAAGGTTTAATAGGGCTAATATTTGGAGGGTTGTTTTGTGTTTTTGGGGGCAGCTACAGATGAAATCTAGAGGCACATTTAGAAGGAGAGGGTGAGCTTGGCCAAAGCATTTTCTCGTCTTGTTGCTTGAACAAATACCTAGGGGTCCCAATAGTTTGGAAATCATCATAATCACAATTAAGCTGAATATGATTAAGGCCCTAGAAAAGAAGAAAAACAATATATTCAACACATTATATTGGGTGCATACGAAACAAAAAGAGAAATTTTAAGAATAGACAAGAAACAACACAACCCACCTTGAATCTTGGACATTCCTATAGACGTAGTCTTCAAATGTAGATGTGCATATAGGTCTGGTGCATGTAAAACTAAGACAAAGGTAACATTATGTTGTGTCTGAAATTTTGAATAGATTATTATTATTTAAGAAATTAATTATTAAAAATTCAAATTTTATTTAATTTTTCAATCCTCTTTTTATAGAGAAAAAAATATTTTCATTCGCCCCAAATGAAGAACCCCATGCAAGTGAAGAAATTGTTGTTACACCTTCCTGACATAGTGATAGAATTTTTGGTACACTTGAATACACTCCAAACTGAAAGTCTATCAGTATCTAAACAAGGTGTAACAACAATTTCTTCGCTAGCACTAGGTTCTTCATTTAAACTAGCCTTGCCAAAAAAAATGTGACCAATAGAAAAGGTAGAAATAGATATATGCATATGTATAGACCAAGACTACTATGGCTCCTTTTAGAATGCAACAACGATAGACAAATAGAGAAATTGTAAAGGAGCTATTACACAACAAATCATATTCACAGCTATGCAGGCCAAAAAAAAAACTGCCAGAAACTTGAAAATAATAAATTGAACATATAAAAGAGATATTACAAAGAATAACACTTACCAATCACCAAACTAATTTTATCTCCAATTTGTTTATCCTTTTACAAAGATACCTAAAAAAATGAATGACATTCTATTATCTTCTTCTATTTAATGTTGGGTTTTGAGCATGTGACATTTTCCTATGCTTCTCAAGTGTCTCCCTGATTGTTCTTTTCATAGTGTCCCTATTTGTGTTATATATGTGTTGCTAAATAATGTGGCTCAAATGTATAATTGATAAGGAAACTATCACATATATTGTTTGGTTTCTATGAATATGTTCCGTGATATTCTTTTCCCCATATCAAACTGTTCATTATCATAGTTTAACTTGAATGTACTCACACAACCTACAAGTATACATACAAGCTCAAGCACATTAGCATTTATGAATTTACATGTATAATCATAGATATATGTGAAGTAGCAATTACACATAAAACATATAACAAAATATATATTTGTATCCATGTGTATATAATTCTATATCTATGAATGATCAGAAAAGGAATAGGATGGTTTGAACGTTAGAATATAATAAAATGTATACACAAGGATTTTATAGTTTTTTGTATTAGCATATTTTAGTCTTCATCGTAATATATGTATATGTATATGTATATGTATATGCATGTGCAATAAAAAATGTTAGTTTCTTTTAGATAGAGGTTGGAATGAAGGAAGTTATAATGCATAGGCATAGGCAGCAAGAGCGTTACACTCTTCTTAAAAGAGTGTATTGTACCTTACATTTGTTATAGTCTCCATCAAAAATACATTGCATATGCATAGATACATTTGCAAATAGTTTTGCATATATGTATGTTTTGGTTGTTGTTGAAAAGTCACTATTGGAAAAAGTGTTTTGTGCAAGCGGTTTTCCCCCCTCCACGCATATAAAAATATCTTTACAACTTGCCAAATCAATTATTTAAGCCCAACTCTTTATGACAATACTTATTTTCTTTAGGCTATGGCAACAATTATATGATGAAACATCTCTGCAAAATGTCTTTGGTGGCTTTTAAGTGTTTTTGTAATAGTTCTTTGATTTGTTCAACTTTATATCTTTAGTTGATAGGTTGTTTGTTTGAAATTTCTATTTGTTAAGAACAAAGCATTTAATCATGCAATATGTGTAAGATATTCACAATGCCAGAATGGGTATTCTGACAATGCAACTGAATCAATATATTTTCTTGCATATTTTGGAGCACATATTTATTATGCCAGAATGGCTATTCTGACAATGCAATTGAATCAAAATATTTTCTTGCATATTTTGGAGTATACTTTCCCACACTACAATATTCAATATTGCATTTGTTTCCTATTGCGCTATTACACCACAATTGGTCTATATAAATATTGAATTTTTTGTTTTATATTTAAAGATATACACATATGCAGACATATAGTTGGCCTGTGAATTCAAAATTGGAGTTACAGTTTTTGGAAGCAAATATTAATATAGAAATAGAGAAATTGTAAAACAATTGTTACAAAAAGACTAAAGGCTAAACCCACATTAAGAAGAACCTTTAAAGAGGTACAAAAACACACAAACACAAGAAATTGAAAGAAGCCCAAAGGTGTAGTCTGGTAACAAATAGAGTAATTGTATAAGAGGAGTTGCATAATTTTCTATTTAGTATTATAGAGAAATAGGAAAATTGTAACATAATTATTAGTAAAACATACATACATATATTTATGCATACATACATACATACATACATACATAGATACATACATACATACATACATACATACATACATACATACATACATACATACATATATATATATATATATATATGTGTGTGTGTGTGTGTGTGTGTGTGTGTGTGTTGTTCACTTGTTCTATTCTCTATGTTTCAATATGTTTTGCTTGGCATGGCACTTTACACATCTCTTATTCCACATGATGATCATGTCAATTACATGTTATATATGCATCTACTTTAGCATTCCTACTTCAAAAAAAAAAGTTCATCGCTGCCAGCCATATAATGCTCTCATACCAATAAACCACTATTATTTTTGAGCCTTTTCCCATTTATAATTTTATTCTTTGTCATAGCATAGTATGGAACACTGCATTTACTATCTTTTGTGCCATCATTCAACAATAGTGGCATGCATTAACCCTTGCATAAACAAACAATTGTCATTCATAGCAATAGGCATGAGCTTAATGCATTGAGGCGTCATCAAACAATTGATGTAATTAAGGAGTAGGATCTCAAGAGCATCAAATTTTTCATGAAGCCTATGTGCATCAAGCTCATGATATGAAATTCATAAACATGAAACTATTTTTGCCTACTAAGCATGTTGTTTTTGCAGATACAAGTCTAGATAATTGTAAACTTCTTTTTGCCTTTCTGTTTCAACTTCTGTAGAATAAATTGTTCTTCATTATATCCTTTCTTTTAGCTGCCTATAACAAACTGTTTGTTACTATAGTTTTCCTATTCTATTCTCCATATTTTAAAGTTCATTTTAATGTAGAGAAGAATAGACTAGACTTTTTTTAAGAATGGAAGTCTCAGGAGAATTTCAAATCTATGAAACAAGAAAACTATTAGCAACACACTATTATTTCTATTTCAAAAATGAATATACGCATGTATATATTGATGAAAAATAGAGTAATTGTATGAGATGCATTAGAATAATACTTATTCACTACTAAATATTATAGAAAATAATTGGCATTAAATATTAAACATAAACAGGGAAATTGCACAAAAAACTCTTAGGGAAATAGTTAAGGACCATACAAAAATGGCAGAACTTGAGGCATACAAAGAGGTTTAGACTAAGAGAATATTTTGAGCTTATGATGATAATTATGTATAGGCATCTCTTTATCAACATATCCGTCTTATAAAAGTTGTTGCATGAAAAATATATAGTAAAATATAAAAAATTATATATGAAAATAGAAAAATTTCCCCTACTTCGTCATTGTCTGATATATGGTATCGCTCCATTGAATATTTTATGGGCCTTGCATAATTTTCTTGCTCGTGGCTTTGGCTATAGCCCATGAGGCTTCATGATGTCAATATGGTAGGGGGGAGAACGAGCATGGGTTTTGTGGTTTTTCCTTTGACCGGCATACATTGGCTACTACAAATACACAACATAGTCTATTTTGTCGACTACATTTCTCCACATTCATAGAGCTATCTATTTTAGCTTGCTAAATCAACTTTATTAAGCTAGTTCTTTATGATAATACATACTTTCTTTAGGTTATGAAAATAATTATATTATGTGATCCTAAATCTTTTTATGTAAAAAAGACCTTGCCCATTTCTTTAAACTTATACACAGATAACAAAATTTGGAACATATTGATACAAGATTGAAGCTACATCCTTTGTTGGTAAATATTGAAGACAAATAGAGAATTGTATAAAAGGTATTAGAACTTATGATGAAAATTATCTATAGGCATCTCTTTATCAACATATCAATCTTTTAAAAGTTGTTGCACAAAAAAAATAGTCCAATATAAGAAATGATATATAGCAACAACAATATTTCCCCTACTTCACTATTGTCTGATATATGATATGGCTCCATTAAATTTTTAATGGGTGTTACACATTTTTCTTTCTTAGGGGTTTGGCTAGAGCCCATGAGGCTTCATGATGTCAATATGGCAGGGAGGAGAATGAGCATGGGTTTTATGGTTTTCCCAATCACCATCATACATTGGGTTCTACAAATGCACAACATATTGTATTTTGTGTAATGCATTTCTCCACACTCATAAAGCTATTTTTTTAGCTTTCTAATTGAACTATTCAAACTTGGTTATTTATGGTAATACCTACTTTTTTTAGGTTATGACAAGAATTATATGATGCAACCCTAAAAATGTTTTTATGTAAAAAAAACCTTGCCCATTTCTTTAAAATTATACACAGCTAAAAAAATTTGAAACATATTGATACAAGATTCAAACTACATGCTTTGGCGGTAAATGTTGAAGAAAAATAGAGAATTGTATAAGAGCTATTAGAATAACACTAATTTTCTACTAAATATTGACAACAACAGGATCTTTTGTAGACTTAGAGTTGTCCTACAACATGCAGAAATCTTTTGCTGCAATCTGCAGTAAAAAATTGAAAGCAGTACAAAGGTACATGTGAATGTCATCTTTCTACTTTATACCAATCTACAAAATTTAAGAATTTTGAAACTTAAAAACAATAGGTCTTTTACAATTTCTCATTTTTGTCTACAATATTTAGTGCCATATAATGTAGCTTGGATTTTGAATTGACATGCCAACTATTACATACATTTCTTGTGTTGTATCAATCTTGATTTTCTCATAACAAACTATTCATTATTGTATTTCACCTTTTTTGTTCTCCATGTTCTTAAGTTTTATTTATTGTGTCTTACTTTTTTAATGTTCACTGTGGGATGCTAAGACTTTTGTTTTGCAAATATCAACGTAATTTATTCCTATGCTTCTATATATATATTCATGCATTTATTGAGATTGTCCCATCCTCTGCACAAGGTATACCTACATCTTGTTTATGTGATCTTTTGTATTGTAGAGGAATTACATATAATATTGGTTATAAGCTATACAAATGCTTACAATTCTTAATTTATATATTATTTTCCAATTACACATGTTTAGCACACTATACTTCAAATTTACCTTGTCACTAACTATATGTGATTGAAACCATTTTAGATTGCAAACATTGTCAGTTGTAACTACACTTGTCCACAATACTAAATAGCTTTGTCATCACATGTTTGTAATGGTGTAAAAGCTCCAACCAAACTCTGTTTATATAGAAGGTAACCCTATATGCCCTTTATTCCATCTCTTATTTCATGACTACATGTCAAATTCTTTTTCATAAATGATATAACTGCATATATTTTTAAAAATTCAACATATAGCATTGATTTCAACTAAAGAAAATTTTTAGGTTAATGCTATGAGATTTCCACAATCTATAATGCTTGAGAATTTTTATTTTTGGATATCTGATTGTGTTTTGGTTTTATGGATGGAAAAAACTCAAACACAATCAAATATCTAGAAACAACAAACTTAGGTACCCAACCATTGGCTTCACCATTGATCATACTGGTGGGAAATGTATGTTCTTGCTCGGGGATTTGGTGACAACCCATGAGGTTGCATGACCCAATACGGTAGTGTGGAGAGTATGCCTTCTTTCTTTATGTTCAGACTACATCTAGTTGCAACTACAAGGTATGCATAGATCTTATCGAACACTTATGTTTTGCAAATATGCACATAATTTATTCCTATCTTTGCATATATATATTCACACATTCACTCAACTTCCATGTTTTTTATTATAATATGGTGACATATCTTATTTTACGACTATGTGTCAAATCCTTTGTCATAAGTCATACAACTATACATATTTTAAAAAAAATGTATAGCAGTGATTTGAACTAAAGAAAATTCTCAGGTTAATGCTATGAGATTTTGACAATGCATAATTCTTAAGATTTGTGGTGGGAAAAGTATGCTCTAGCTCAGGGATTTTGTGACAGGAAATGAGGTTGCATGACCAAATATGGCAAGGTGGAAAGCACACCTTCTTTTCTTTTGTTCATACTACACCTAGTTGCACCCATAAGGTATGCCTACATCCTATCTAAGACTCTTGTTTTGAAAATATGAACGTAATATATTCCTATGTTTCCATATATACATTTGCACATTCATTGATCTCCTATGGTATTGATTTTAATATGGCGCCCACATTCTTTTTACTCTACTAACAAAGAGTAATTCTATAATAGGAGTTGCATTATCTAGCATTGAGTATTATAGAGAAATAGGGAAATTGTAAGAGAACTATTGGTAAAACATGTATACATGTATTTATGCATATATACATGTAGTACCCCTCCATTTATGCTTATGTTTTATGTTTGCTTGTTTTCATACTGTTGGACTTTGGTACATTGGTTTGGATATTTTGATCGCTGATTTTGAGTGACAGTGGAATCACTTTGTGACATGATGATACATTGTATGGTGATAATTGATTTTTGACATGCTTTGATATAGCGTAGATGTTTTCCTTCAGATGTTATTGCTATATTTATGTTTATGATGGACTAACTGTTATTTAATTTTTCAGTCTGATGTGACGTGTATTGGTGTGGAGAACAGAATTGCATCACTCGCTTGCGATTGCCCTGTGATGTCCATGATTTTCTCCGCACGGTGTGCCTGTACAATGGATTATATATATATCCATGTTATTTTTTTGGTTGTAGGATTGCAGGTACATGACACTGACTCCACCTGGTTACTCAGGTCTGAGCGTGTCAAGACTCGACAGAAATCTTGATTGGGAGGTAGTAGCATGGTTTATCCTAGTCTAGTCTTAAACCCAGTCACAGTACATTGTCAGTTTTAGTTCAGAGTCATAGATGGTTTGTTTGTCTCTGTTTGGATCAATTGTTTGATAGGAAAATCTTGTCAATTTTAGTGATAGTTTATTATTCCTTAAAATACTGTTATTTAAATTAATTTTTAAATGTTAAAGAAATAAGTTTTACATTGTATTTAATTAATTGATTAGTTTGTTTGGTTAAATAATTTGATCATTGAGATTAAATTCATTTAATTAAATAAAGTAATTAATTAAATTAAAATTGTTTAAATGTGTGTGAATAGATTTAATTTTAAATTAATTATTATTTTGGAAATGGTATTTTTAATTGTAAATAAATTTTGTATTTTTGAAAATTGGAAATTTAAATAAATTAAAGGCATGCAAATCTTAAAAGGAAAGATTGTCGGGAAGTTGTTGAAGATATTTTCTTCTTCTCGACATGTGTGCCAGTTAAATTTATTGTTTTTGGTTGAGGAATTTCTCGGAGGTTATCTGGGATTTGGGGAAACACAGAAGTTGATCTTTTTTTTCTGCATGGGAAATGAAAAGAGAGTCTGCTGTTAAAATTTCTTTGAAAAGTTTGTGATATCCTTTTTGGTACTATTGTATATTTGTGGAAGTTCTCTGTTTTGGACATCGGGATTTGGTGTTCGGGAGAAGTTTTGGAAGCTACAGGCAAAGCTCTTCTCTAGACAGATTTTTAAAGCTTCAGGAAAACAGGTATTTCTCTTGTGATTTTTGATTTGATGTTTTGAAAAGAATCTCAGAGAAAAGAAATTTTAGTTAAATTAAATCCTTGTACTTCTCGCAAAGAAATTGTTCACTGTATTCTTGTTTTGTAAAGATTTGATGGTTTCAGAAGAATTTCGGTAGCATACTTTCTGTGGAAAATAATTAAATTAGTGAAGGGGGAAATCATTTAAATAGAAAATGGATTTTAAAACCTTTGGGGTAAATTAAAATTTGAATGGAAATTTCTGTGTGTGTTTTCTTTTGAAACCTTGAAGAAATTTTATAATTTCCCCAAAAGAAAAACTCTGTGAAATATATATATAAATATATATATATATATATAATTACATATATATATACATATATTTATACATATATATAATCATATATAAATTGAATTGAGAAAGGGGTGATCCCATAATAGTGGTTTACAATTTTTGGCCAAACTAGACACTGAAATTATTATTTTTAACTAAATCTTCACATTCGGGCACCTATAGCGGCTAAACTGTGAGGAATTTAAAGATGGTGTAAACTAGAGTCTCATTAAATTTTGTCTGTAGATTCTAAAAAAAAAAATTTCAAAATTTTTGGAATCAAATTGCACTTCTTTTTCCATCTCCCACGAAAATAGATTTTTTTCAGAAAACAACATTTTTAAAAAGTGGCCTTCTGTATAGCATAACTTTTTTTAGTGAAGGATAAAATTTTAATTCTTTCAAATTTAGATTTGTAACTCTGATATCTAGTGCTTCCACTTGGTTAGATAGTTTTATTGAATATTTTTCCTTAATCAAGTTTCAAAGTCAAACAAATTACAATTCAGACATACGCTGTATAACAAACTTTTTTTTATGTATGTTCAATTTTTTTTTTTGTTGGATCAAGGACTTCAATATCTGGTGCACTCATATTTTTCAATTTTTTTTTTGATAATATTCTATTTTTCCACATGTGAAGAACAAAGAAATTCATTTTCGATGAAAAACCTATGTTTAATAAAACTTAAAAACAAATACATAACAAAACCAAAACATATTAAAATTATATTCATTGGATAGCTTGTTATGAGGAATACCATAATCATTTCAAATAAATTTTAAATGAATTCATTTGATCCCCCAAAATCTAAATCAAAAGTGATTTTTTATCAGCATTTTGATAGGTGTAAAGGAGACGCATTTATAGGTATGGTTTAAAACTAGCGAGGTTCTATCCAATGGGGTTTGATCTAAGGTGATTTGATCAAACCCTCTTCAATTGGAATCCTTAAAATGGAACTTTTTAAGGGTTAAATCATTATATTTTCTAAAAATATGTGATTTCAGCTAAAATTCGTTCCTCTCAGGAATTGTAAACCACTATTATGACAGCACCCAAAGAAACTCTTTATTTTATATAAAAAGTTTGTATTGAATCACTGTACGTGAATTTATAAGTCAGAAAAATTTTGTGATAAAAATACTGATTGAAAAAAACCTATGTATATTTTTGGCCGTGGGGGTTTTTACTCCCCATAGCCATCGCAGTAAGAGAGAGGCGACAGTGGGAATGGCTGAGGCTGTTCCCACAGCCGTCGCCCCTAGGGGAGGCAGCGGTGGGAGCAGCCCCAGCGCCGCCCCACTACTCAGGCCGGCCCCATGTATGGAGCCGGTGACTGGTGAAATGTGTATTGCTGCGACTGTATAACCACTGCGACCCTAAACGCATTTTCATGTATTATTTTCTTTTCAGATTTTTTTTAATATTTAAAATATGGAATTAACAATATTTAAATATATATATATATATATATATATATATATATATATATATATATATATATATATATATATATATATTTATTTGTATATTAAAAATAATTGAAAGATTTTAACTTATTAAGTTTAAGATTAATTATCTTTAAGCGTAGTGATGTTGGAAAAGGAAATTTGATATCTTTTTTTTTTTTTTAAAATAGCAAGATTGGAAGAGAAAATTTGGAATATATTTTTATGTGAAATTGAGGAAGTTAAAATTAGAATTATATGATGTTATTTTCTTTATTGATTGAGAAAAGAATTACAATTAAGTTGCCATCATTTCATGCTATTTCTTTTGAATGACTGGATTTAGTATATCCGAATAGTAGACATTTACTTTTCTTGATTTGCTTTAATTGTGTTTCTTATTGGGAAAATTGGGAAAGTCTTAGTTGTATAAGTCTTCTAGAATGATATGTATAGTAAGGGAGTTGTTATTGTTCAAATGCATTTCTTGATTTGACTAGGGTAGTGCACGTGTTATAGTATGGTGTATTAACACCTGGATTTATGAATAAAGATTTAATGACCGTTGTGTGTCGTTTGTTATTATATGATTGAATTTTGTGCACCTTGTCTACCCTAGTTAGAGAACTTAGAATTCCTTTGTTATGTTTAGGGGAGTGGCTTTGTGTGAGGGCCGACACACAAAGTGGTGTCAGGGTAACTTACAAAGAGTTAGTAATTCAGTGATAACTAAACAACACAGTAGTTAGAATTAAAATCCTTAATAAGATGAGTATGCCTCACTTATGGACTCTAGAGCTAGTTTAGTCTTGAGTATAAGATGAGAAGGCCTGGAATGGAAAATCGATATCTTGTTACCTTAAAAGATATTTGATTCCGCATTGGTTTGCAAATGGGGCTGGGTTTCGTAAGAGGTTACTACGGTAACCCAAGTTGGGGGCCGGGACCTAGGAAGAAACACCAAGGTAACCTTTGTAACATTGTGATGACACTCCACCTAAAATAATAGTTAACCATGTGTTCTTAGTATATTCGATTGTCTTAAATCTGGAAGCAATGTAACCATCAGTTAGTTATGTACTTGTGTCTAGGGTGAATGGGTTATGTCTAGGTAACCATATTGCTATCTCCTAGCATGGGGGGTGGACCTACGGGTACCACATGGTTGGGTGGAACGTGCACCTTACTCTGTTGGGTCCCCAGTTTATGATCATGGCAACGAGAGCTTCATGGATGGAGAGCTCGTACTTGGATACATATGTGTACTTTCTTTATTGCATTATTTGAAATCCTGTATTGTAACATCCCTCAATTGTTAATGAGGTGAACATTTGTAAAATGTAATTGTAACTATTATTGATCTACCTCATCTAATGAATGAGTATTGTAATGTTAAAATTCAAATGCAATGTAAGAATCATATTTGTACTTTTATACTTTCATGAATGGAATTCAAATGTTATGCAATGTTTACTTTTATGTTTATGTTAATTAAATATGTGCAATGCTAAATACGAAAGTCGTCTATGGAACCTCAAGTAGTGTAACGTCGTGTAACTTAGTGAATGTATGCAACTAATTAAGTTAATATTAATACTTAAAAAAAAAAATTATTTCACTTTTATACACAATTGCAACATTCCTTAGGTTATAAGACGGGGCATTACAGATTGGTATCAAAGCTAGGTTTACAAACACTGGATGCTCTGGGTAATCGCGAGCCCATTAGGTTGACCTAGTACGTAGTGTCCTATCTGTTAACCTTGGTTGATTAGTATCTAAGACTCGTTATTGTTCATGTGTAGGATCATGCCTAGATGAGGTGGTATAGGTTGTGGTAGAGGTCAAGGTGGAGGCCGAGGGCCAATCCCTCAGGTTACTCCCCCTCTGAGCCCTCATCAGAGTGATCAGGCAGAGCAGTTGGATCAGAGGAATGAGGGATAGAATCCTGAACAGTCAGGAATAGAGGGTTCACATATATGTCCTTTATTAGAGGAGGTCCTAGCTCGACTTGGACATAGATAGGAAGTTGAGCAGGAGGTAGTTAGAGAGCGTGATAGATCTCCTAGGAGAGTAGATGATACAGTGCATCAGGATGCTATTACTGTAGGACACATGCGGGATTTATTGAGGGCACACCCTCCTACTTTTGATGGTACATGAGGTGGATTAGAGGCAGAGACCTGGCTACTGGATTTGGGTAGATGCTTCGCCATGCACCCTTATGGTAGCAATACCCGAGCGAGATGCGCTATTATGCATTTGAGAGGATTCGCCTCTACTTGGTGGCGCCTGGAGGAGTAGAAGCTCCACTTAGATATTGGGTCAGTGTCTTGGGAGATTTTTTTGGAGAGGTTTAGAGCACGGTTCCTATCAGAGCACTGGAGGCAGCGACGGGCTGATGAGTTTCATGATCTACGTCAGTTGGCTCTATCTGTTGAGCAATATGAACGTAGATTCTATGAACTCAAGCAGTATGCAGGTATTGGCAATGATGAGCCTATGCTAGTACAACACTTCATCAGGGGTTTAAATGCCCGCATTAGTGGTGGAGTCAGATTCTTTGAGCCAAAGACTATGGAAGTTGCGATGGAGAAGGCTCGAATAATGGAAGAGAATCTTGTTGTGGCATTAGGTGGTCATACAGAGGTACAGATTGGTAGTGCTCCTGTAGCAGGTTTTAGTCCACGGGGTGGACAGGCACAGACAAGGGGTTCCTCTAGGAACCAACAGACACCCTCAAAGGGTGGGCAACAACAACAACGTACACCTCAAAAGAATAATAATCCACAACCACAACAAGGTAATAGTCCACATTCAGGAAAGGGTTGCAACTGGTGGCACAACAAGCGCAATAGACAGGATCAACCTGCACAGAGTGCTCAATCTACTGTTAGTAGAGGTAATTTCCAGCAATCCAATGCACCTTCGGGTGGCAGAGGATCCGGTAGAGGCACAGGTTGTTACTCGTGTGGACAGCAGGGACACATTGCTAGGCAGTGTCTGATGAGAGGTTCTTCTGGTTTTGGGCCTCGACCTACAGTTTCAAAGCCTACAGTGGGTGATGCAAGACAATCACATATAGTATATGCTGCGGTTAATGACTGCCAAGCCAATCACTAGAACATAGTGGTCAAGACTTCAGGTAAGTTACATGGTGTTAGTGTTTCCATTCTTTTTGATTCCAGAGCTACCGACTCCTTCATTTCACCTACCATCATTGAGTGATGTGGTCTTGTGGCGGTAAGCAAGGCGGTGAGTGGTAGGTTGAATTTTCCTCTGGGGTGAAAGTAGCGGTAGAGAACTTAGTACATAACTGTGAACTTAAAATTGGTACGTTAACTACCTTAGTAGATCTATATGTTACACCTTTAGGATCGTATGACATAGTTTTAGGTATGGATTGGTTAGCATCTCATCATGCTGTGATTAATTGTCGACTTAAGACGGTTAGTTGCATTAATGATTTAGGTGTGAAAGTGGAAATCTTAGGTACACAGAGACCTATCTCCTTGCAGATGATATCTGCTATGCAATTAAAGAGATGTCTTCGTCAGGGTTGTCAACTGTTTGCAACAACAGTTACTGATCTGGAAGAAGGTGAGATTCGAGAGGTATCTCTTGATGATCATCCTATTCTTAAGGAATTTAGTGACGTGTTTCCTGATGAAATACCTAGAATGCCTCCGAAGAGAGATATTGACTTTAGAGTTGACCTAGTTCTTGGAGCAGAGCCTATATCTAGAGCTCCATATAGAATGATGACTCAGGAGTTAGAGGAACTTTGTATTTAGTTAGAGGAATTATTAGAAAAGGGTTTCATTCATCTAAGTGTTTCCCCTTGGGGAGCACCTATCATCTTTGTAAAGAAGAAGGACAGATCACTTAGATTGTGCATTGACTATCGTCAATTGAACAAGGTTACAATTAAGAATAGAATATGTTGTGTATTTGTAGCAAACAATGTATGATGGTCAAATTGAAATAGATCTATTGTATACTCAAAGTTGTCCTGCAACATGTAGAGGTGTTTTACTAGAATTTGCAGCAAACTAGTGGAAGCTTCATCAAAAGAAATACACCAAAGGTTGCCTGAATGGTTACATATATACATACATATATATTCTAAATTTGAGCTCCATTATTTGACATTAAATATTAGAGAGAAATAGGAAAATTGTTAAAGACCTCTCCACCACTTTGAATCCACGAATTTTCCAAGCTCCACGTCTCCACAACAAAACCAGGTGAACTCCTCACTGGTCGGTCACATCCTGATCGCTAGCAAATCCAAAATAGGACTTGTCATGTAATAGGTCTGTTACAATTTCTCTATTTGTCTATAATATTTAGTGTTAGGGAATGTAGCTTGAATTTATTATTATGTTCAAGTGGCATTTTGCATACATATATATATATATATACATAAAAGCAATACACACAAGGTTGGTTGAATGGTTACATATATACATACATATATTCTAGATTTGAGCTCCATTATTTGGCACTAAATATTATAGAGAAATAGGAAATTTTTTAAAGAACTCTTCACCACTGCCAACCCATGTATTTGTGAAGCTCCACGTTGCCACAACAAAACTCGGTGAACTCCCCGCCAGTCGGTCACATCCTGATCGTCAACAAATCCAAAATAGGACTTGCCCTGCAATAGGTCTGTTACAATTTCTTTATAATTTGTCTATAATATTTAGTGTCAAGGAATGTAGCTTGAATTTTTTATTAAGTCTGTAGCATTCTATATACATATAAATACATATATATATATATATATATACATATATATATACATATATACATATATACATATATACATATATACACACATATATATACATATATACATATATATTACATGTGGGAATGTATACTCCAAAATATGCAAGAAAATATTTTGATTCAGTTGCATTGTCAAAATAGCCATTCTGGCATTATGAATATGTGCTCCAAAATATGCAAGACAATATATTAATTCAATTGCATTGTCAAAATAATGTTTTTTTCTTAACAAATAGAAATTTCAAACAAATAGCATATTAGCTAGAGATATAAAGTTGAACATATCAAGGAACTATTACAATAACACTTAAAATCTGCCAAACACATTTTGCAAAGATTGTTTCATCATATAATGCACAAATAGAAAAATTGTAAAAGAGCTATTAGAATAACACTAAACAACCTCCAAAGTAATTTTATCTCCAATATGTTAATGGTTTCATACAACCCTAAACTATACACACAGATAAGTACAATTGCTCTTATGGTAATGGCTACAAAGCCAAACATACACATAGATAACGAAAAATAAAAAAATTGTAACAGAGCTATTGCATGATAAATCTTATTCACACTTGGGTTGACAAAAATCCCATCGGAAACTTCAAACAAATAAATTGAATAGATGGGAAGAGATATTAGAAAGAATAGCACTTAACAACGACCAAAAAAATTTCGTATATATACACGTTTGTATACATACATACATACATACATACATACATACATACATATATATATATATAGACAGATAGATAGATAGATAGATAGATATATTTGTATATATTCATTTATACATACACATGTCTATATATATATATATATGTATATGTATACATAATACCACAGGCTTAATCAAAACTTCAAGCTACATTCCCTCATACTAAATATTATAGACAAATAGATAAATTGTAATAGAGTTATTACACGACAAATCTTATTCATAGTTGGGCTAGTGAAAATATCATTGGAAACTTCTAGCAAATAAATTGAACAGATACGAAGAGATACTAGAATGAATAACACTTACCAGCAATGAAACTAATTTTGTATATATACACATCTGTATACATGTCTGTGTATATATATATTTATATGTATACATGTATATATGTATGTATATCCATACATGTATATATATATATATGTATATGTATACATGTATATATATCTGTGTGTCTATATGCATACATGTATATATATGTGTGTGTACATGTATATATGTGTGTGTGTACATGTATATATGTGTGTGTGTGTGTGTGTGTTTCACATGGGTATTTTGCATAAATGATTAATTTATTCTACATGCTTTTCATTCTCTACTTATTGTTTCTTTCGATAGCAGGTTGGAGGGTTTTGACACTGATGTGCTGCAAAATGTGCAAGAAAGTATATTGATTAAATTACATTGTCGAAAGATCCATTTTCAACAAATAAAAGAGCTATTAGAATAATAATTAAAATCCACTAAACTATTTTCCCCCATGCACACGTATACAGATATCTTTTCAGCTTGTCAAATAAATTATTTAACCCCAATTCTTAATGGTGATACTTATCTTCTTTAGGCTTTTACAACAACTATATGATGTATCAATATTTGAAAAAATATGTATAGCACCACAAAATTAACTATGAATTCAAGCTACATTGCCTCACATTAAATATTATACATAAAACATTTATGCAAAAAACCCATGTAAAGGAACTTGTAGTAAATAGTTCTTATTTTAACACCTCCTATACAATTTCTCTATTTGTCTTCGCTATTTATTAATAAACATAGCTTCAATCCTCTATCAATATGCTTTCATGAGATTATTTTTTCCCTAATCTACTTGAAGCTCCCTCGAACAAGCTACCTAGGTCTCCTTATGTAAGTGGGAAAGCTCACAAATTATGTAGGATCGCAGTGTGTTACATCAATATGTTTCATTGTATTATTTCTTCCTCATTTATTTCAATTTCCCCACACCAAATTGTTCTTTTCCCAATTAACTTTGTGGTGTTATAGCCATTTTGAATAGATTATTGTTATCCATTTCCTTTACAAGTTTTGATTAATGTGGGCTTATTGTCAAAGAATGCAATTCAAATTTTGAATTGACAGGTCAAATCTTACATACACTGCTTGTCTTGTATGAATATGTTTACAGTGGTTTTTTGATCATTTGTCATTTAGCTATTATTCTTAAGTAATCTACAATAATCAAGGGTTTCCTATGGTGAACTTCGAAAAAGAGTATCATGAAGAACAATTTTTTATCCAGTGGTTCTTACATATACTCTCAATAGTTCTTCTACAATTTACCTATTTTTCTATAGTGCTTAGTGCCAAATAATGTAGCTTGAATTTGGAATTGAGAAGCCAACTATGAGATAGATTGTTTTTCTTGTACCATTATGTTTCATCGTATTTTTGTGAGGCTTCATGATGCTAATATGGTGGGAAGGAGAGAAAGCATGGGTATATTGCCTCCACCTTCCATCATTGTCTATTTCTTGTTGCTTATATACATGGATATAATTTTTTTAACACATACTTCCCTACAAAACACAAAATCTATACTATCTATTCTATTTTTCATTATTTTCTTTAGCTAGATTGCTTGTCTTGTATCAAACTATTTCATGTGTATTTTCGACCATCTATCACTTGTGATTCTTAAGTGTTTTCCTAATAGTTGTTTTATAATTTCTCTATTTTTTTATCATGTGATATATCATAAGACTCCTTGAGATTTTCCATGGACCTTACTTGCTTTTGTTGCTTGGGGGTTTTTCTAGAGACCAGGAGACTTCATGATGCCAATATGGTAGGGGGGAGAACGAGCATGGGTTTACATGGTTGTGAATGAAAAACAAACACCACTCTCATGTGCTTCTGAGCAGACAAACAATTTGTTGATAGTATCACATTATTTATCCCTGGAAGCACATGAGAATGGTGTTTGTTGCTCCTTTCAACTAAACCATTTACAATGTCATGGTTCGCTTGGTTTTCATTTTGTACATGACTACATTTTTTTCCTTCAAATCCCATGCTACCAATCATTGTATTTCTCATTGTTTCCACAACTCTCTTTTTAACTTCTCCAATAGATTACTTATAGGAAATCCCTTACCAAGATGCCATGCATTCAAAATATTCCACTTTATTTGTTTCTATTTACAACAAATAGTGCTAACCTCTTTTATTGTATATGTATATTATTTTGTTTATATTGCTGCAAAAATTTAATATGCATTCAAGAAAATTAGTGTATTCTACACTCTATTTCAAATTCTTTCATCCTCCTACAACTCAGTCCAATGAAACTTGTCCTTGTTGAACACAATCAATAGTGTATGTAAGTACAATACTTTCCCATTATCAATAGATAGCTTTCGTTAACTAATTATAAAAATTATTCACTATTTTTAGCCTCACATTTTATATATTAATTTTACCCATATACTTGTTTTTAATCCTTCCTTTTTTATTTTCCTTGCTTGTACACTAACATATCTTTGTATTTCATTTATAGGAACTAGGTTTAAGCATGCAAAGGGATTCAAAAACCAGGATACATTTTTTCTTTCAAGTTTCCACATCAAAGAAAACACAACAATATCAAATATTATATATGGAAACAATGGAGTTTTCCCAAGATTTTTATTGTGTGATGTATGATGAAACTCCATGACATCTCTCGTGGGCATTTCATCCTTGTCTTGCTCAGGGGTTTGGATAGAGTTAATGGGGCTCCATGATGCCAATATGGCAGGGTGGAAAATGAGCATGGCTTTTGCAGTTTTACATTTCCCATCATATATTTGTTGTTACATATGTACATGTGTGCATAAATTCTTGTATAGATTTACTATCATGTTTTTCATATTGCATCAAAACAAGGCATACCTTATAATTCAATTAAAATAATAATGTATGGTGAATCTCTATGGTATCTTTCATGTGTGTTTCATTCTTCTCTTGCTCGGGGGTCGGGGTATAGTCCATGGGCCTTCATGATGTCAATAATGTAGGGAGGGAAACGAGAGTGGGTTTTGTCATTCTACATTTAACGCCATACATCTGTTCTTACATATATACATGTGTACACAAATCATTGTATAAATTTAGTAACATCTTTCTGATGTTCCCTCGAAACAATGTGTACCTTCTAATTCAATTAAAATAGCAATACAAAGTATGTGTATCATTTCATCGCATTCCCAAAATTACGGAGTAGATACTAGTTATAACATCTTTCCTTTTTGGAAAACTCATTTGTGATGACCATTATAACTATTATTCAAATAAAAAAAATAAGTTTTTAAAATAATACTTTTTTATTCAATCTTACTAATAAAAGACATAACTATACTAATGGAATCACTTTTCCAAAAGCATACTTGTTAATTTGATCTTATGAATATAACACATGATCTACAATTTGATAGCCAATTTCCAATTGATAAATTCTCATTTTGAAACACAAAAACCATTTTCTCATTTTAATGCAAATAGTTCTTAATGTCAGATTCAATTTTATATACTTAGTTAATGCTTTCCATTTTATTCTAATGGGTTCAGTAGAACATCTTTTTCCAACTCAAATAAATCATTGTTTCCCCACAAAACAAGACACACCTTTTCATTCAATTATTGTAAAAATGCAAAATATGTGTCTCCTGCCATCACATTCTTCTTCTCCTAAGGTTTTTTCATTCATTTTCCATCTAAAATGGTATAAATTACTCTTAAATGACTATGGAGATCTTTCGTATTTGACCACTATTTGTTCTTAAAATTATATCATACCTTAAATTTTGGAGGGCAATAATTATTACTAACAAAACAGAATATTTAAAAATTTAAATTGTATTTAATTTTCCAAATGTAATTTTTTAAGAAAAAATTGAGTGCAAAATCATTCTCCTAGGATTATTAATTAAAATCACTTTTAAAAAATTATTGTTATTCAAATAATTAAATAAAAAAATAAAAGATCATTTTCCTCTTTTATCCAGATGGTTATTAATCTCACATTCATTGCCTTATCTTAAGATAATTAAATAGTAATTAATCAAATGATTGATTAACCTATACAAAAACATCAAATATAGATACTATTAAACTAAAATACATAACACCTTAAATTTTTGACAAAAAATATTATTATTAACAAAACTAATAATTTACAAATTTAAATTTTATTCAATTTACAAAATGTGATTTATTAAGAAAATTTTAATTCAAAAATCATTCTCTTATAATATTAATTAAAATCATTGATAATTAATTAATTGAGATTGGAAATAATGGATACATTGTAAATAATGAAGAGGACCTATGGTTTTATTTTACATTTCCATAATCAATTTCCAACTAAAACTAATTGATGTGGAAATGCAAAAATCAATCTTTTGTTTTATGCAAATGCTTCTTAATCTCTCGTGCATTGATTGTCACATAACAATAAAGAAGTACACTATAACATGGGGTTTAAAATGTTGTACAATGCTCCAAATAAATGTAGAGATATAAAATAATTTCTTCACCAGATTTAAGTGCTTTATAACATCTTTAGGTTACATAAGCCAAATTCATATCTTTTACTGCACACATAGCTTTGCTTTAATTAATCCATACATCTAATTATCCATAAAAATATATAAATTGGTTTTCAAATATCTTTGTTTATTATAATGTACTTTATGGATCTTGTTCTCAATTAAATCCTAAGTCAAAATATTCACCTCCTACTATAAACCGACCTCCTGTTTTTCCATATTCAATAATTAATGTGTTTATTATAATGTACTTATTCAAACAATTACAATTTTTTTTTTAAATTTACACTTCACTTTGCATTACAAAAACAATTTTTTCCCTTATTTCCCATTGGGTGGCCATTTGTGGTGGACCGCTATTGGCTGGCATGCGACTGCTAGTTATTATCTACGCTCAAATGATTATACCAGAAAGACATTGCCCCTTGAGGGACGCATCAGTCAGAAACAGGCATTTCTGCAGCCATATTCTCTTTTGTAACTCAGCAACCACGAAAAAGAACTATAAAAAAGTAGAAGAAACTTTCCCTTCTTATCCTGTGACATGTAATTAAAGAGTTGACGGGCGACCCTAGGGGTGGCGTAAACCCACGTGAATTATTGCTGTTGATTTGTTAAAAGGTTCCGATGAAAAGTCCAATTCCGTAATCAATTCATTCCTTTCAATTATTGCATTGATTGCATTGATTGCATTGATTTGTCAAAAGGATTGGTTTGGAGTTCCAGTTCTACAATCTATCCATTCCATTGTCTGGCTATAAAAAGCAGCTTTCGTGTAGATGTTTTCACAAAAAGAGATGAAGATGTTGTGCGTTCTTCTGTTAGTCTTGTTTGTGCAAGTGTGTTCAGGCCAGGATGTGCAGAGACAGTATTTAGACCCCCACAACAGGGCGAGGTCTCAAGTGGGCGTGGGGCCTCTGGTGTGGGACGCCACTGTCGCTGCCTACGCGTAGAACTATGCTAATCAACGCAAGGCAGACTGTGCTTTGAGGCATTCTGGCGGTCGCTATGGAGAAAATCTTTTCTGGGGAAAAGGTAGGGAATTCTCGCTCGCAGATGCCGTGAGTTCATGGGTCAACGAGAAGCAATATTATAATTATGGTTCCAATTCATGCGCTCAAGGGAAACAATGTGGACATTATACTCAAGTGGTGCGGAGAAATACGCACAAGGTTGGGTGTGCTCGTGTTAAATGTAACAATGGTACCATTTTCATCATCTGCAATTATGACCCACCAGGGAATATGAATGGGCAGAGACCGTACTTGACATCGCCTTTCCCTTCCGTTTCCTCTTTCTAATGGGCATTCGCCTCTAAATAAGACACCTTGACCTCATCCATGGATGGGTCAGGGAATGAAGTTCATCATTGTGTAGATTTGTAATTTGCTTGAAATAATAGCTAGCGTGCAGTTTTTCTTTGATACTAGTCATAATAATCAATCTCTTTCTATCTATTTTATAAATATATGTGTTCTGTTTTAGTTTACCTGTATTACTTGTCACACCATCTCCGAACTGAGAATTATTTATTTGTTTTGGGCTCGCAATCAATTGCAAACTGGACTCAGAGAGCAATGTAATTACCATTAGTATGCATTTTTTTAATTTGTTATTTTAGTAGTTTATTTTTTAATTATTTCATTTTTAATTGTATAGAAGATTATATTTTGTAATTTGTAGAGTTTGTTTTTTATTTGTTATCATAATTTGATAAGTTTGTGAATTAAACATAAATTTTATTTAGTTGACGTTTATTTAAATTAAATATTATATGGTTTAATGGTCAAACAGTTAATAAATTTTTTGTACTTCATTTGTAATATTTGTCATATTATTGTAGATTAGAATTGATTTTTCACTTTCGAAATGGATGATGTTTAAGAATAGTTATCAATATATTATAATTTCAACTTTAATTGAAATAAAATCAGCTTAAAGTCATTTGTATTTACATATATATGTATAAAT
The DNA here is from genome assembly GCA_007258455.2 of Sequoia sempervirens. Lineage (NCBI taxonomy): Eukaryota > Viridiplantae > Streptophyta > Pinopsida > Cupressales > Cupressaceae > Sequoia > Sequoia sempervirens. Next base: position 19,661 of record VDFB02256486.1, on the reverse strand, counting down.
GAATCCATAAAATTATTCTATGAAAAATAGAAAATCACAAGATCAATTTTTTATTAAATTAATATAAGAACATATTAATTATTCGCATAAAAATGAAATTAAATAAATTAAACAATATGCATAACATTAAAAAACTACAATAACAATTGTTAAAAATATCAAACACAAAATTAAATAATAATAAACATAAAAAAAAATTGTAATTATAAAAAAATATTAATATAATATTAAATAGATTAACAATCAAGATAACCCAAAAAAATTTACAGTTGCAAAGTATATCAAATATGCTATAAACAGTCCAGAACTTTATAAAAGATCACTACTGAGAAATCATTTATAAAACGTAATGAAAAACTATTCGTTTATAAAATGTTAGCTACTAAAACTTAGCCACACCTTTTAATAAAAAGGCTTCCAAGATTGATACACATATTATTTTAAATAGAATTTTAAACCTGCTACCAACTCTATAATTTTAGTTTGAAGAAATCTTTAATTATTTGATGTTTACACAAATAATAAATAGTGACATCAATGGAGCAGGACAAATCAATAAACTATTCTACTTGACATGAATGGATCAGGACAAATCAATAAACTGCTATACTTAATAGGACTAAGATAAGAGTAGTTTGCCATAAAAGGAGAAAACAAACCAACCGCTTGAGAAGACATTTGCAACATTTAAATGCAAGCTACTCTAAGAATCTACTGTACAAATTTCTGTATGATCTGAGCATACATAACTCTAAATTACATGTTAATTTTTTTTTAATGGTTATCTCGTGGATTAAAAATAAATCAATCTTGATTCATTTAAAACCTTTTTGTTAAACTCTAGTTGTGTCTATTTTACATGATTGTTGATGCTTGCCTACTGCATTATGATATCTATGAGTTGTACAATTTTAAAAATTGTTTATATCTACAAGTTGGATAGATAATTTGGATTCTAGTTTTCTATACTGATGTATTTTTTTTAGTGTTGATGCATGTAAATTATTTGTTGATATTATTTGTTCATTTGGTACATCAATATGTTTGTCTTTATGAGGCAAATAGATATAACTCCTAAGGTAGTTTTATTTTGGGATCTATAAATATTGACTATGATGGTATGAGAGATTGTGGATCTTGATTTGATAGGATTTTTATCTAGGTACATTAAGGGTGTTGATCATGGTTTCATGGAGGTTCTTGTATGCACGAATATTTAAAACAACATAGTTGTTTATGTGGATATATAGTTGGTGGTGATGATAGACCATAGGTGTCAGCTTTTCTTTTTTGTTTGGAGATCATAGTTATTCTTTATCTTTTGAGAGCTACTAGTATTGTAATTTTATATTTTAGTTATGTGAGGGTCATGAGTGATATTTAGTCAAGAGATTATTGTCATGATCCCATGTTTAGTTCACTATCATAGTTTAGTTAGATTTTCAAAAGTGATGTAAATTTGTTACTTAATGATTGATAATCATCTATAGTGGTTACTGGTGCCATGAGGAGATCTTGGATTATATTTAACTTCTATGCATTAAGATTTTGCTGATATTTTTTATTCTATTGATATGGGATTGTTACTATGGAGGAATCTTAGATTCTTTCATTGAAGTTTCAATTATGATTTGCTAGCTTGATATATGATCCTTGGTTTAGAGGATGGATGTTATTGTGCGAGAAATGATATTCATTAGAGATTTATGATGTTATTTTAAGGATATGTATATCACATGATTGTGGTGAGCTCTTGATTATGCAGTTGGAGATTTGGTAGTGATTTGAGGTAGTTTGTTAGATGATTTTGTGATTATTTTTCATTGCAATATTCTACTTATCATGATGTTGTAATTAGATTTTATTTGGCATGAGGTGATCAATTGTACACCAATACTACATTTGGGTGGGGCTAGAGATCTCTTATTTTTAGAGATCATGTGTTAATAAAGTTAACTTTGATGATCTTCAAGGATTATACATGTGGGGACATGAGCTCAACATTGGTATATATATATACAGGTTTGGCATACATTTGTGGCATTCATTGAAGGTTTAGTGCTATTTGATTGGTGTTGAATGTCATTGAGTTGGAAATTTTCTTTTGTTACAAAGGCAAAATATATCTCTAAGTTTATTGGTGAATTTGACATTAAAAAGTCATTGAGACAACAATTTTTATTGAGGCAATGATATTTTATATGCAATTTATTTATGTGTTTGATACATTTGGAATTTCCATACTTTGGCCTTTGGCATTGGTTGAGGTGGCATGTTTATTGGTTTGTGTTTTGGCATCAATGTCAAAGCAACACTTAAGGTGAAATGAATAATGTTCTATTGCAAAGGCGGTCTTGATAGAATCATTACATTGAGAAATGATGTTCTTGATCACTAAGGTTGAAAATGCATTTTCACGAGCATATTGGTACATACACATTATAATGTCTTTGTTTGTCATTAAAAAGAAGGCACTTGGTCGAGCAGATTATTGCACACATTAGAATGTTTCATTCATTATCATAAAGAAGGTTATCAAGCTTATTATTTTGGGCATATGATTATGTTTTGTTTAGCAACCTATGCTAGCATGTTAAAGGCATTTTAGGAAAGGTTTGAAGGGAGTTTTTTTCACCTGCCCTTTCTAAGGCATACCGGTTCATCCAATTGACATTCTAAAATGTTGAAAGTGATGTATATCATACATTTTGCAAAGATAAATCTTGGTTTATACACAACAAACTTGGGGTTTGGTACAATGACATGATTCACTGCTTAGTGAGCAGCAAATGCAAAAAGATTCTTTGACAACGGTGGTCATGGACAGTTGCAGATTTGTTAGTGTGGATGGTTGATATCTATAGGTTTCTTTTCAGTTGCAAGGACCAACCTAGGTATGGATTTCTCAATCTTCAGAAGGTTAATGATTGCTATATATGTAAAATGCTTAAGCTCGGTTTGGGGTTAGGTTGTGCAATGAAGAGTTAGAAACAACAAGTATCATGTTTTAAGTTGCTTTGAATATGTTGTTAAAAAGAGAGATTTCTATTGAAACCCTACTGCAGAACGTTTGATAAGATACATTTGTAAATGAGTTTTAAGCAATGTTTTGTGCTTAAAATATATATGAAAAAGATAGTGAAATAAGATTAGTGTATTATGTGTGTTCTAGACTTCGAGTAGAATGAAGTTTGGAGGACATGGAATGCATTAAGGTTGTAAGCCATCATGATCTTCAAAGAAACAAAGTGATCCTCTATATATTTCTTTTTATCTTATTTGTTGAGCAAAGTTAAATGGCAGTGAGACAATCTTTTTGTAGCTAGTGAGGTTGTGTTTTTCTAGTGAGGCTTTGCTAGTGAGGCATTATATGTAGCCAGTGATGCATATATTGTAGCCAGTGAGGCTTTTCCAATGAGGCATAAAAAGTAGCTAGTGAGGCTCTGTAATTAGCAAGAATTTATTTTTCTAGTGAGGCATTTTCCCAAGTGGTTTTTTATCACTATGAGGTTTTTCCACTCATAAAACACTATGTTATGGTTTCTTATTACTTGTGATCTATTTGGTTTTAATTTTCAAAACATTCAGTGTTGTGTACCTTTTAGCATATAGTCTTCATATTCAGATATTTAATCTTGTGTATCCCTTAGTATTAAAGTTTTCATGGTGTCCTAAGCTATTATGTTCTTCATGATCAATCAAACCTGACAAGTTTTCATGCATGATCTATTTATACACTTTATCATTTGAAGTTTGAAATCTTTACAAGCATGTTGTTTTGATCAAGCTTGAAACTTGCATTTCATATGTTCATGATTGTGAAAAGGGAATTTCAGTTCAGTTTAAATTTTTCATACCACTTATTCACCCCCCCTCTTAGTGGTATTGTACTCCAACAAGTGGTATCAAATCCATACCCTTGCATAAATCTAACAAACTTAAGGGGTTCCTTGTGAAGGAGTACTTGTTATGGAAAATTCAGAAGGAGAAGAAACACTATTTATGGAAAAAATCTACTCCATTGAAGAAAAAAAATGATATACCTGCAAACCAATCTAATCTTGGCATAGAAGAAGTTGATTTTGAAGGTGAACTAAGATGTGCTTTAGGTGAGATAAAGAAACTTGAAAGGGACACTATCATACAAAAAAATTAGTCTCAAAAATATTTAGAAAACTTGATTGATTATACTGAAAAACAAGTTGTTGATTTAAAACTCCAGCTTGAGGAAAATAAAAGAGTTTTAGAGGTCACCAAAATGCAGCTTGAAATAAAAGAAAAAGAATGTTGCACCTTAGGGGCAGAAATAGTTGCCTTAAGAAAAAAGGTAGACAATAGTGACAAGCTTGCTGATCTTTTAGGAAAACAAAAAATCATAAGGACAAAACTAGCCTAGGTTTTATGGAAGGTCAATGCTCATATTCTGATGAGCTTCATCACGTTGATACACAAGTTTTGAAACCTTCAAATAGCAACAAGAGTGCTCCCTCTAGAAGTAATCTACACTTTTATGGCTATTGTTTCCATTGCTATCAATTTGGATACAAATCAAGTAATTGTAAGGTTATAACTCAAAGGAGACCTAGTTTTCTAAATGGTAGTCTATTTCAATTCTTGAACAGATTAAAGTGATAATTGTGGAAACCTTAGACATATTGCAATATTTTTTAGATCTAATCTTCATATGCAACAAAAGAAAACTTATACTCTCCCTAGAACATTATTCAAAGCTGATAAAGCAAAGCTTATTTGGCAGCCCAAGAAACTTAACAAAAACATTCAAGCTATGTTTGTACAAAAAGCTCTTCATGTCAAAAAAGGAGTTGTAGGTTGTTGATAATGGATAGTCTCACCACATGACTGGTGATAAGATAAAATTCATTCAATTTGAGGATTACATTGGAGGTTCAATTAAATTTGGAAATGACTTTTTCATTTTGATCAAGGGAAAAGGAGTTATCCTCTTGGATGATGAAACCCCTTTGCATTATGTCTATTATGTTGAAGGTTTAACTCACAATATGTTAAGTGTGAGTCAAATATGTGATAATAGATTTAGTGTTTGTTTCAGTGCACAAGGGTGTGAGGTCAAAAAGAAATCTAGTAAATTTGTTGTAGCTGGTTTAAGAACTAAAGGCAATATCTATAACTTGCATAAGACTGTGAATAAAAGAAAATATGGACATGTCTGCTTCATGGGTCAAGTTGAAGAGAGTAGATTATGGCACAAAAGGCTTGGGCATATCAATTTTGACAATCTTGTCAATATTAGCAAGAATAAAAATGTAAGAAATATGCCTATGATTTCCAAGCCTGCCAGTGAAAATATCAAAGAGTGTCAACTTGGTAAGTTAACCAAGGTGAGTTTTAAATCTAAAGAAAATTCTTCTACTAGACCATTGAAGATTGTACACTCTGAATTATGTGGTCCTACATGGACAAAGTCTCTTAGTGGTGAAAAATACTGCTTTTCATTGATGACAATACCAGGATGACCTAGGTAACTTTTTTAAAACACAAATCTAAAGCTTTTAGCGGGTTCAAAGTCTTTACAAAAATGGTTGAAAAAGAATTTGATCTAAAACTCAAATTCCTAAGATCGGATAAAGGAGGTGAATATACTTCAACAAAATTTGTGGAATACTGTGAGGAACATGGTATCAAAAGACAGTATTCAGCCCCTAGAACACCATGTCAACAAAATGGGGTTGCTAAAAGAAAGAACATGGTTGTTAAAGAAATGGAAAGAACATTATTACATGATGAAAATATTCCAAATGTGTATTGGAAAGAAGTTGTACATATAGTTTTTCATACTCTAAACAGGGTACAACTAACGGTAAAAACACAATCTACACCATATGAACTATGGTATGGTAAGTCTTCTAATGTTTCTTATTTCATAATCTTTGGTAGTAAATGTTATATAAAAAGGGATGATGATAATATTAGAAGCTTTGAGTCCAGGTGTGATGAAGGTATATTTTTAGGCTAGTACTACTCTAATCATAGTAAAGCCTATAAATGTTTCAATAAAAGACTGAAAAGGATTGTTGAAAGTACTAATGTGAGAGTTGATGAAAAGTTGCAGCCATGTGAACATCCAATTGAAGATGATGGAGAAATTCACCTACTTGAAAAAGAGGTGAAATCAAAAGAAGAGGAGGAAAATCAAGTAGATACTCCTAAAAAATCTATGGAAACAACAACTTAGACTCCTTCAAAGGTAGTGCAAAGGAACCATCCTCAAGAAAAAATCATTGGTGATAGATTTGTTAGTGTTCAAACTAGAAGAAAACTTGCCAGTGCAAGTGATCAGGTACATTTATGTTTAGTTTTTAGAATTTGAACCTTAAACCTATTTAGAGGCTAGTAAATATGAACTCTAGATTAAGGCAATGGAAGAGGAGTTAGGGCAGATAGAAAAAAATAGTCCCTTGGGAACTTCTTCCTAGACCTAAGGACAACAATGTCATTGGAGCTAAGTGGTTTAGGAATAAACTTGATGACAAGGGAAATGTAGTTAGAAATAAGGCAAGACTTGTTTGTAAAGCGTACTCTCCATTTTGATGAAACCTTTGCCCCTGTAGCTATAATTGAACCTATAAGAATCTTTCTAGCTTTTCTATTTATAAAAATTTCAAAGTGTTTCAAATGGATGTTAAAATAGCCTTTTTAAGGGTAAGTGCACAAAGTTGAGTCCATGAAACGTGAAAGTTTTTTCCTTAGCCAAAAAATGAAATCAGCATTGCAAAAATGAGATCCCAATTATTAAAAATCAAGATCCCATTTAGCTTCGAGATCCTGAGCCTAAATTCCAAACAAGATCTTGCTTTTTAAAAATTAGGATCCCATTTGTTAAAGGGTCCCGAATTGATGGATATGGAACAGGATCCCGATTAGTACAAAATGGGATCCCAATTTGTAATGGGATCCCATTTTATAATAATTAGGATCCTGTTTAGTGGGTGACAACGACTGTTAAAAACAACCTCTAGGTATGCCTCCACCCCCACTTTTTATCTTTTTTTCATTTTTTATTGAAATTTTTAGTAGAAGAATAGATTTTACCATGTTTTTTCCTAATTTATTTTCCATTTTAAGAATTTCATTTCCCATAACAATAGAAATGATGAATTGTAGAAATAGATGAAAAAATGCAATGAAACCTGAAGATATTGAATAGAAAGGAAAAAATGAACCTTGAATTGTATTTTAGAAATAAAATTTAGCTTTTGAAACCTAAATTGTTCAATCAAACCAAAAAAAATTGCATTTGAAAACCCTAATTGAAAGGAAACAAAAAAATTGCATTTCAAAACCCTAGAAATTGAAAAATAAATAAAATTGTATTGGAAGCTTTAATCCGCTTTTTGAAACTTTGAATTCAAATCAAACAAAACAAAATTGTATTTAAAAACCCTAGTTTTAAAATGAAACAAAAAAATGCATTAAAAACCAATTTAGCTTAGATGAAACCCTAAATTGAATTGAAACAAAAAAATTTCTAAAACCCTAAATTGAAATTGAACAAATCATTTTTATAAATTTGAAAACCCTTTAATTTCAAGCTCAAGAAAATTCATTTGCATTGCATAAATGTTTTAAATTTCATTTGCATTGTACTGAGAAAACAATATATTAAACTTTACTTTCAATGTTAAATTATAATTAGATTAGAAAACAATATATTAAAGAATAGTTACAAGTCATAAATTTTGTCAATGTTTGTTTGCAAATTTAGTTAGCAAATTCCTAAATCCAAGTATACAATCCATTTCCAATTGTTACTTAATTAGATAATATTCAACATTCATTTCTATTTTATGTTTTGATATCTCTTAGTCATGCCTTGTTTCCATTTCTTGTTTGCATGTGTTGTCTATTGTCTTTTGACAATCTTAACCTTCATTCTAGTCAATTACTTGTTAATTAGGCCTCTAGTTTAGTCTGAAATCTCAATTTGCACTAGTTACCTAGACACTAAAAGAATCTAAATATTTTTCTTTTCTTTCTTTTACGTTCTTTCAATTCCAAATAATCCAAAATAAAATACTTGATTCAACATTAACTAATTTTATATTATACATTTTATATCATTAAATTCATTTAAGTGGGAAATATTAATGAAAAAAATGTTAAATAAAATAATCTTATATTCAATTAAAAAAATATCCAATTAAAATATACATCAAACTCAATCTTAATTTAATACATAATTATGTGTTTCTATTACGGAAATAGTCAATCTATTCATAAAATCAAAAATATTCATAAACTAGTCACTAACTTGCAAGTCCATTATTCCAAGGGCCACCCAAACTTAACCCTAAGTTCCCTGAACCCTAAACCATGAACTCTAAAATCTAAACCCTTAATGTGCTAAAGCATTCATTTTGTCGTAGGACCTTAAAATGAAATTGTATTCCCTTAACCCATGTCATTTTGTCGTAGGAACTTACTACATAGATCCCCTTAATCCATCCTATTACCCTAAACCCTAAATGCTAAACTCTAAACCCTAAACCCTAAAGCCATCATTTTTTCCTAGGCCCTTAATGAAATTTGGTTTCCTTGGGAAACTTCACCAAATTATATTCACTTGAGCCATATGATTTTATCCTAGGACCTCACTAGACTAAACTATCTAGTCACTTGATCATACTAAAAAGGAACCATGATGTATTCATAGAGACCAATGAAAAAGAGATCATGTTGCATCCTATCAAGCTATCATGATAGGTCAGTCCAAGGTTGTAAAGACCTATAGGGTCTCTAGACCAAGTTTGTGGAATCTAGTTGGTTGAATGTGATGTGCTAGTATAGCAAGTCTCTATACTACCATGGCCCCTTCAAAGGGTAAAAAATGGCTTGAGGATAGGTCCATGCTACCTCTATGGGACATCCCATGGGCCACATGCAAGATATGTTCTCAAACACCAAGACTTGGAGAAGCATGCATGTCATAAGACTCTATGTTTCATAATTAATATATCACTCAAGATCATAGTACAAGTGCGCCAACATGCTTCACCCATATGTGAACACGGTCTACCACTCTTCAATCGTTCATATAGTATGAATGAGGACCCCATGTAGGTGTGTGCCTCATCTATCTAGTGCGACTACTAGTGCTATAATAGTGATAATAATCTAGCAAATGACATGAATCTCAATGTATCCATATAATAGCCATCACAACTAAATTCATCCCTTGCCATCTTGTGGCATATCATGGTTGATGCATTAGTACTAGTCAACTAGGACGTCATTTGAGGTCCTCTCCTCCTTGTGGCTACTAATCCTACTTGAATGGGTAGTCAAAGAATGTGGTATACATCCTCCAATTTCAGCTTCATCTCTCCTATCAACAAATAAAAGGTAGAGGTTTTTGTATCCCATAACTTCATGAGTGCCATCAGCATCACATCATGATATCTCATGGTGGGCATGGTATACACGCATAATAGACCAACATTGCATAGATGATGTTGCTCTGCTTTAGAAAGTAGTGGGAAATGGTCATAGAGAAGAGAGTATAGGAAACATCCCAAGTACTCCCACATATGTTGTGGTCCTTGTCATCTGAGAAAAAAAATAATCTCATAAGTTATGCATCACTTGATAATTCAAAATAAAGTTAGCCAATGGAAAAGTTCTAAAACTCCATTTAGCCTAGTCAAGAGCACCCATGCTAGTCTAGGGAATCACTTGGTCAGGGGCACTAGACTTGGTCAAAGGTGCCCCATTTGTAAAATATAATTAAAAGTAACCTTAAAACAACTCCTACCTATAGGGAAAGTGAAAACGTAACATACCTCTCATGTCAACATCCCTCATGTGATGTGCCCTCTCAAGGCCCTGAGCCTCAGTATGTGATATGCTCATCATTGTGGCATCTTCACTCCTAGGAATGTTGGGCTTAGCTCTTAAGGTTCTCAAACTACAAAAGTAAAATGAATGGAAAATGGTTAAAAAAGTTATAATTTATCTTAGTTAAATTTAGTAATATATCATTCATACCATATTATCTTAAAATCAACATAACTAGGGATTGTGAAATTTAATTTATGTGCCATTTTTTGTGTTGGAATCGTAGTTCTTCCCTCTTTCATATTGTATGTTAGGTGGACTTGGTGAACTTATGTTTCCATAACCCTAACAAAACCATTTTCATCAAAAACCCTAATCATTTCAATGTGGTGAGATGGCTACCCTATTTTCACCTACATAAAGAAAGTGAAAATAGGGATCATACATCTACCTTCAAATTTCATTATCCTTAGAAGTATTGGACTAACACATTTGTTAGTATGTTCATAATGGTTTTGAATTTTCGATGAGTTGGTTTAACAGGATGTAGTTCCTAATGTTATGGTTTACATATTACTATGTTGGAGGCTTTGTTCTCTTGCTTGGAAAATGTTCTGCATCCTCTATAATATCCTTTAATTATATGATTTACTTTCAATACTTTATCTTTATAAATGCACGTAGTGTCATATGGTTGCTAATGTGGGGGCTAAATGTAGCATCGTAAATTGTACTCCCTTTAAGGTGAAAGTAAAATTTCAAATTCTATTTGGAACTTTCTTTAGTATCCTTTCCATTAATGCATTTTATACATTCCCTAACCTTGACCTTTACTATCAACCTAGGAGAGCATGTCAGTGCTACCCTAAAAAGTGCTTTAGTAAATCATATGTCACCAAATTGACCCTAGCAAGTGCTCATCTTTTGGATGTCCTGATTAAGTAGACCCTAAAATTCCAAATCAAATTTGAATGTGTGTAAAAGGGTTGGATAGGGGTGCTAGTTTCCTAGTCCTAATATTTTGTGCAACAAATTTGATTTCTCATTTTTTTGATCTAAGGCTAGATAAATTCAAGTGGTGTTTAACAATAAACAAATAATTCATGTCTTCTTTCTAATTAAATATCCATTCTTTGAGACAAAAATTAAGTATTAAAATATATTTTATATAGTCATTCTCAGGCCTCTCAGGTGTGTTTAGGAGTCCTTATCTAATGTTTGGAGTAGGATATTTATCATTTTATCTCATTACAGCCTTAGACACACTTAAGGTTAAGAGGACACACATTTTATCAGTTAATCAATTGATGATTCATGGAGGTAGAAATACCAAAATGGTAGCTTGACCAAGGAAAACTCATATATAACCACACCTTTCCCCCTCTTTTTTCTAACTTTGCAAGTTCAATTTTGAAGATGAAAAATTTGTTGAATATGACAACTGAGAGGGGGGGTGAATCAATTGTCACAAATTTTAATCTTAAATTCAATTAATGAAACTAATACTTAAACTACTTAAATGATTAATCATCAAATGCCAATGTAGAAACACACTAGCACTAGATTTACATGGAAAACCAAATGAGGGAAAAACCACAATGAGGATTAACTCACACTATAGAGAATATCAAAACCGATAACAAAAGGCTCACACCTTGAAACAAGGCTCACTGCCTGAGATAAGGACTCACTATCCAAGACAAGGACTCACTATCCAATAGAGATACAATCTATAGGGATCACTTCCATAGAGATACAAAGAGACAACAATCCCAATGAAACAAAGGATTCCACCACAATCACTTGATCAACTTGCATGAATGATAGAGTTCACCTTCTGCTCACTACATCCAAAAACTCGGCATTAATCTTTGCAATAATCTACCACACACATAACTCACACACACTTTATGAATAGAATCAAAGCTTTGTCTTCTCTTTCACTTATCTTCCTTCTTTTCTTATGTATATTTTTCATTACTAGCTCATCTTATATTTATACTATCTCCAACCTTGAAAAAGATACAAAGTCATCCATCCAATGTCAAATTCAAATTAGGCTGGTGCTAAAACATCCTAGGGTGGAATTAGAATTAGGGCAACCCAAACACACGCTTCACCGGGACCCAAAATAGATCCAACATGCCTCATCAACTTTGAAGATAGTGCTTAACACATGATCAACCAAACCAATGTAAACACATAGAACAATTAAGCTCAAAATTTCTAGAACTAAAAATATCTTCAATGCAATCAAAAAATATTAACTTTAGAACCACAAGTCAAAAGACTTCATCCAAGAGAAATCTGGACCAACAACTTTTCTCTTGGCCCTCAACTAAAACATAGAAAAATATAGTTCACAACTGGTTAACAAAACTCGAACTTCACAATGAACCAATTAGCCAAAAATCTGGATATAGTGACCTTGAACAACTATGAACAACATATATGAACCACAAAAACATAGGGACAAGTACTGGATCATCATCTTGAGAAATACAACCAACAACAACTAGTAGATAATTGGTGATGATTCCAAATACTGGCTCAATTTTGATAGGGTTTATCATATATTTGTTGTTACTACATGGAATTTAGCACTTGGTTCTTGACACTTTCTATGTCATTTCCCTAAATTTATGAACTTTGGGCATGAACTTACCCTTGTAACCTTTGATGATATTTAACCTACTATGTGATATATCTATATTAATTTTACATGTGATCAAATGAATATTATAATTCTAAGGTGATTATGGATATACAATTGTTTTGTGCACACTAATGTCATTATGTAGGTTCACATTAAGATACAGATATAAATGAAGCTTGCAAGGTGGAAGAAATTCATGACAAATGGTTAGTTTCTAAAGAAGTCAAAAGATGGTCATTAAAGAGATCAATAGAGGGAAAACTTCCAATGGAGGGAAACTTCCAGCTCATGTGGAAGTTGTAACATACCTTTAAATGATCATGTCTGTTAGTTGAGTAGATTTACGAGGTGTTGTTATGTTGGATCCTCATTGAGGAAAGTTTGGTTTGACTAAATATGGCACATGCATAACCTTCTTCCTCTTTTTCATGCTTTCAATAAATGGCATCCTCCTAGTTTGTTGGAGTTGACCACCCAGTTATTTAGGAATTAGTTAGAAGCTTTTCTTTTATAAATAATGATCATATGTCCCACTTCACAAGGTTGGATGTTGTAATATTGTACTTGCATTTTTAGTTTCAAGGAATAAAATCATGTTTTCAATTAATAAAATGATATTTTAATTTGCTACATCTGAGTTAGCCTAAGGAAGACTCATTCAAGGGGGGGCATGTTATGCCTTGCATAACCACCCCACTTTGATCCAAATCAAAATGGGTCCTCATTTTGGTCCCATCTCGGGTCCGACCCAACCTTTTCTTTGCTCTTCGTTGGTCTTTATCGGTTTGTGTCCTTTGCCTTAGGTGTTTTCTTTTCAACCTTGGGCATCTTTTCCTTTTTTGTTTTAGCAGGCCTGGAACCGGATCGGATTCCGAACTTGGAATTCCTTCCAAGTTCTGTTGTCTTTTCTTTCCCCGGTCCCAGTTCCGCCGCTTGGTCTTTTTCTACCCTGCGTGTTTTTTTCATTTTGTTCCAGCGGACTCAGAACCGGAACGGGGACCGAACCCTGAAACTTTAATTAGTTTCAGGTTCAGGTTCTATTCTGGTCCTAGTTCCGCCATGTTCGTTTTGTTTCCCTGTCCCTCGCGTATGGTTTCTTTTGCGGGAGAAGAACTAGGATGGGGTCTGAACTGGGAAATGGTGATCGTTCCCATAGCTTGTTCCCATCCCAACTCCAGTCCCAGTTCTGGTTTATTTTTGGTATCGACCCCACCAGTTTTGATGGGGGGTGTCATTTCTGGGTCGTATTTTGTCTTGATCCTAGTTCCGCAGGGACTCGTCTAAATTTGCCTCTCGTGTGGTCCCAGTTTGGATTTGGTCCCGCCTCCGCCAGTTTTAAAAGGGAAGTGTGTTCCCATTTAAGTTTTGTTTCTGCCTCCGCCTGAGTGGTGTTTCTTTTCGATGAAATTAAAGACATGATAAATAATGTTATATTCTAGTTACCTTTGAGAACTAATGGAGGAATCTGTTTTGCAGGATCAGGTTATTTATCTGAAGATATCTCTTAAGGGATTTTCGCCAAAGGATCTGAGTTCGGAAAGAACTCTGGCCGAAGGAAGGTCTTGCCGACCCGATAGGGTCCCACCGACATATTTTGTGCCTTCGGTATAACATGTTGAGCATGGCATAACATCCCACCGATCGAGGTGAGGTCACAGCGACAAGGAGGAAGCTCGGTGAGAGTGAAAGAAATCAAAAAATGGTCCTGCCGATACACAAGAGTCTCGGCGACATGCAGAGGAGTCGCCATAAGTCTTGTCGACAAAGGTTCCCCAAGGGTTTTCGAGGAAGATTTAGACTCTCGCTGGGAAGTCTGGGCGACTACGGAGGGTCACGCCGAAACAAAGGAGCTCGAGCCCGAAGAAGAAGAGTGAGCTCAGGGAGGAGAAGAAGACTTCGCCATGAGGTCACAGTGATAAGTGATAGTCTCCCCGACATGAAAGATGAGCTCATCAATGAATCCTGAGCTTCGCTATGATGTCCTACTGACTAGCGATTGTCTTGCCAATGGTCTTTTTGAGCTCGATATAACTTCTATAGCTCGTCGAAGCATCTCACTGACTTGCCCATGCTACACCGACAACTTGCAGAAGGATAGATCTGGAGTGGGAAGATCACCGAGGGAAGAAGAAGTGGTCATGAGTCATAACGCCAGCTGGTGTCTACTAACAAGGGTAGCTCGGCATTAATGATGATATTTTAAGGAACTCAAAGCAGCTCCGCTGGAGGTCAAAAATGGACATGGGGGCCAAAAATAAGTGCGGTAGGTGCAAAAGATCTATAGAACACCTCAGGAAGTAATCTTCACTGACATAAGACAACAAGGATTCAGTTTTATTGCAAAATCCACTTTTGTTAAAGATCTGGGCGCCGAATTCCTGACACCATGGAAAATATTTTGTAAACCCTAAAAGCGGGTGCCGACATTCTCTTCAAGAGGGGGTGTATATATGGCATTCTTTCCTCTTTGTAAAGAGAGAGAACCTTTAGACCTGGTAGAGTTAGAAAGTAGTAGATAGAGGACTTGTAGAATAGAACTGGTAGCTAGGAGTTAGATTTAGTAGAAGACTAATATACCTTTTAGTTTTTGTAGTGTAAATGAAAACAATCTGAAATCACGGATTATCTATACACTAGTGATTGTGCCAGCTTTGTAAATGTTGCTTATCTGTTTCACCAACAGTAGAAGCAACCAGATTAAAATCTATTTCATGTTGTGTTTCAGAATGGTGTTTGTCTTGAATTAATCATCTGATTAAGAACCTTTCAAGGAATGAGGTTTGATTTTATGTTTTGTTTGAATGGTAATATGCAATTTGCTGTTGAAATTAGCACTGTGAATGGATGAAACTGTGTGTTAGTCACAAGTTAAGTTTTTTCTGCAGTTTTAGTTAGGAATTCCTTGAAAGGCAACAAGTCTGGTTAATTCGGATGGAGTATCATTCTTTTCTGTCCCATGGTCTTGATCCATTTTTTTCTATTTCTTTGAAAACCCCGGTTAGAGTAGATTTGAATTCATGTTTAACTCCAGAATAGTCCAAAAGCTCAACACCAGCAAGCCCCTTGAATATTACTGTTGCATTGACCACTGAGTAACATCAGCACAGTTGAGACCCAACTACAAAGACCTTGGGAGCTAAGGCATCCATGTGTTGCCTTTCTCTTTCAGGAGAAGTAGAATAGCAATATTCTGCTTGCAATGTTGTTGTGCCAAAAGGGACGTCAACAGGAATTGGCGCTAGAAGGAGGGCCCTATGAGTAATTTTGGATTATTGTGAGTTGGGGTGAGTCAGATCTTGGAAGACCCAGTTCTAATGGGAAGCCCTTTGTATATACTAGGATTTTTCCATGAAATCCCTGGTCACCTGTATGATAGGCTTCCATTATTTTTCCCTGAAGTGAGCAAAATGCTTTTGAACATGTCATAACTTGCAGACGTATACTTACTTTTCTCCAGGTTCAGCATGAGGATGTCGTCTGTCAATTATTTATCGAAACACTTCAAGGCTCAGCAGGAATATGGTATGTTAATCTTCCACCCAGTTCTATTTGTTCATGAGCATAGTTAGAAATCTCATTCTTAGATCAGTTTGGTCCTCGCACCCAAGGCCACTGGGAGAACTCACCCCTACAAAATCCAATCACAGAGTTAAGTACTCCACTTGTCAATGAATTTGTGACCATATCATCTCTTTTCAGTCATCTTCCAAAGCATAATCCATTACATCACAATGAAGTTCTAAATGAAACAGTTGATTCGCCAGAATATAATTTTGATGACTTGTTTGGTGAAAAGCATGAAATGGATGTAAAGTTAGAGCACAACCTAAATCTCAAGGTGGAATCTAGCTTTGTTGAGAATGCTAGTACTAACGATTTCAGCAGCTCTCCCGATCAAGATCAAAATTAGAGTGGTGAGGAATGGACAAAGGAACATGGCTCATGTTGGCTGGATATCCCACGTGCACAAAATCAAATCAGGAAGAAGTTGGAAGAATTAGGAGATTTGAAATTATTAGAACTTGTTAAACCAACTAGATGTGGGATACATCGAACAAATCAACATTCCCAGATGGATTGCCACGTTTTCTTGGGTAGAATGGAGTTATATTTCATACATCATATCATTGTTGAAGGAATACTTATGGAAGATCCTTGGAGTACGTATCTTGTCGATGAGGAGGATGAAACAACTAGTACACATGAAAATGATAATCAGTTAATCCAAGATGATGAGAGTGACCGTGTGAGGAGATTCAATTCTTCCCTATCTTTTGATGACCTTTATTCTTGTTGTGAGAAGGATTCCACAACTGATGAAATTCCTCTACCTAGTGTAGACCTGATGGAAGTGGAGAATGGATTCATCGATGCATTCATCGATTCTTTCATGATGGTGAATGAGGAAGAAACACACCTTGATGAGTTAGTGCAAGAAGATTTTTCTGTTGATTTAAGTGGTGGATGGATTGAAACAGGCGGCACACTTCAAGATGAGATTGCTAATGAACATGGTGGTCAAAGTCAGGGACTCAAATGCCAGCATGAAATTTTGAGGGGAGAAGCTCAATTAGATGTGCAGATCAGTCAAGTGTTCCCTAAGGAAACTCATGACGGGGTACATTTGGATGAAGCAGAGGAATGCCAAGAAAAGGACCAAGAGGTTATCTTAGAAGTTGAATCTCTTCAACATAACGAAGAGAATGAGACAATGGAGTATTTTCTTGATTTTGATTCTGATTGCTCAAGTGTGTTGCTGGAAGAAAGTCCTTGCTTAATATCCACTAATCAATTTTTTTCTTAACACCGATGAATTTAATGCTAAGTGGCATGTCCTTGTTGATAAGGTGGAGGAATGTGAATTGAGAAAGTGTTTTCCTGACTCTGACTCTGTGCATTCAAGTGAGTTTGAAGGATATCCTTGTTCACCATGTGCCAGTATCCTTGACATCAATGGTGATAAGCTGGACGCAGATTCTCAAACCCTAGGGGATGACATGTTTCAAGAGGATGTTGAAAGTGAGACCTCATCTCAAGAAATCCAAAAAAAATTTGACTTCGGGCTCGAGATGAATACAGGGAAGCTGGTGAGTGAGTATCCTAACTGCAAGATGAACCTTGGTCCAGTGGTGTTCCATGAGCTGAAGCCGTGTGAAGGGGAAATCAAACAACACAAGCCTACATTGGTAACTATAAATCTTCAGAATCAGGTGGTGTCCTTTCATTATCCTCTGTGTTTTAATAATTTTTAGTTTGATTATGGCGTTGGGGATAGTAAAACATGTTTGTGGGTAAATCATGACAAAAATGAAAACCTGCAACTGATAATATTCCAAGCTTTATGCCCTCAGAATGAACTTATTGCACACAAACTTCATATTTCTGAGTATAAAGATAAATTTGCTAGGTTTAGAACTGTGTGTCTAGTAAGTTAAGATTGCTGCACATAATGAAAAATCAGTCAAGTCAATATATAAATTTTTATAGTCTTGTGTCTACAAGGCTTAGCTTTGGAGTTAGTTTAGGATTAGGATTAGTTAGTTTTAGTATTTTTTTAAATTTTTTTAGGTTTAGTTAGTTTTCCTTTTCCTATTCCTTTTGTTTCTATTTGTAAATAGTTTGTTTTTTTTTTTGTAAATACTTTGATGTTTGTTTGTTTGTCCTTTCCTTTCGGGCTTTTTGTTATGTTTTGTGCTTTGGGGGTTTATCTGTTTCTTTCCCATCTTTAAGTAATGGGTTGTTATCTGAAGCATACTTTGGTCATTAGGAGAGAAGTGGTTTAGATATTTTCAGGCTTTTTGATTGGATGATTTTGTCCTAAACTTTTGTTTCATGCTTGTTGTCAATAAAAGTTGTGGAAAGTTTTGAAAACAAGGTGCCAAGTAAGAAATCCTTCATTAGCTCCTCTGAATCTCTCACAAATCCAATAAGATCATCTCCTCTTGCAATGGTATATTTGTCTTAGGGTGATAGTGTTGCAAGTTTTGAGTGAAAAATCTAATTTTCCAAGTGCTGTTATGAGGTCCGTGGTAGTTTTCAACCCAGATCGGATGTTAAGCATCTGACATATTGAAAAAGAAATGAATGAAATATCTGAAACTTCAAAAGAAAAAAAGAAAAGAATTATGAAAAGAAAAGAGGACTCAATATGAATGGGTGATTCCAGTATCTCTACCGGGGCTATGGACGCCTATCTGGTAGTAGAGCAATGCTATGATAAAACTAGAGGTATCTCTGTCGGGGCTATGGACGCCTGACTAGCAGCAGAGCAATGCCCAAGATATCATTGCACAAAGGGAAATCAACTCATGTAGTTCAAATCTTGCACATTGTTGTCTGAAAGATAGAGAAAAATTTATGAAAGGATGATGCACTATCAAGCACACACATAGATTTAGGGGTAGCCATTGATTGATTTACATTTGAGATTCTAGCTCAGCCTTGGTTGTTAAAACTAACCCAGCTGGAGTTGTCATGTTCATGAACCAGCAGTTCTGGGTAGCGGAATCCTTTAGATTCATGAAAATGGTTAAACCATTTTCCCAGCCGAGTCACCATTTGTTATGCCTTGCATAACCAACCCACTTTGATCTGGATCAAAATGGGTCCCCCTTTTTCTTTTCCCTTTTGGCCTTTGGTTTTCTACCTTAGGCGTTTTCTTTTTAAAGTTTTGTCGGAGGCGGAACCGGGACTGATACCGGACTTGGAAATTCCTTCTAAGTTCGGGTCTTGTTCCTTCCCCAGTTCCCGTTCCGATAGACCTTGGTTTTCGTTTCTTTTGTTCTTTGTCAGAGTCGGGTCCGAGACCAAGTTTGGAATGTTGAACTTTCTCAAGTTCCTCATTTTGGTCATGTCCCAGGTCGGACCCCGCCTTTTCTTTGCTCTTCGTTGGTCTTTATCAGTTTGTGTCCTTTGCCTTAGGTGTTTTCTTTTTTTGTTTCGGCGGGCCCGGAACTAGATCGGATTCTAAACTTGGAATTCCTTCCAAGTTTTGTTGTCTTTTCTTTCCCCGGTCCCAGTTCTGCCACTTTGGTCTTTTTCTGCCTTGCGCATTTTTTTGTTTTGTTCCGGCAGACTATGAACCGGAATGGGAACCGAACCCTGAAACTTTAATTAGTTTTAGGTTCATGCTTTGTTTCGGTCCCGGTTCCATCGTGTTCATTTTGTTTCCCTATCCCTCGCATTTGGTTTC